>JACXGJ010010394.1:0-22034 GCA_016801105.1 Esox niger
CCCCCCCCCAGTTAATATCGCCACATTCCACTCATCCTCCTAACTCTCTTTACGTATTCTTCCTCCTTTCTTCATTTGCTCCTCTTCCTCCGGCTCCCTGCGTTGGCAAGACAACACAACCCCTCCATTTGGTTGCCACCTGCCGTGGCAGCGATCCTGTTGCCATGGAAATGAGAGGCAGTTGCTTTAGAAGCATTAAGAAGAGTTGGCTGCCAAGGAAACGATAGGGTGTGACAGCAGAGTTGGGGGGAGAATGCTTGTGATTGAGCTAAAAATAGACCCAATTTTACCCCCCAACCAACAACACCCACACACCTTTGCTGTTTTACTCTGTATTTGGATCTCTTCCTCCATACTTTTGACTTTTTTTCAGCAAAATGAATATTCTAATAACTGACAATCTATTAAGTGTCTGTGCAGCGCACTTACACAGGAAATTGTTCTGGTGAAGATCACTGAGTGACAACTACTAGGTTCTGGTGAAGATCACTGATTGACAACTTCAAGGTTCTAAAGATGTACTTAATAAAGACTCCAACATTCCGTTGAAGTTAACTGACGACAACAAATTTCTGATAAATTTAACTGATTTATCAACTACAAGGTACTGATTCATGGTTGAAATCAGCGTCAGGCCTCTGGCCTTCTTGAACAGATTCTAATATAGTGATGAATTTTTGCATCTGTTTGTTATGCTGAGGTCTTTAAAGCTCTAGAAATGTTGTATGCCAAGTCTTCCAGCTCAGACAGTGTGGACCCCTGCATCTTTCAGTCAACTCACGATTATTCCTTAAGTCTCACAAAAAACTGAGCACAGGTCATCCCGCTACTAAAGGGTGAAGACATTTCAGATGTCAACAACTAGTGCCCTATTTCCAAGCTCCTATCCAGCCGAAGTCTTTAAATCCCTAGTGAACTCCCTGCTAGTCCACGGGGTATTCCAGACACTGGTCAGTGTCTTTAAACCAAAATTGAGTTTGATTGGTTATGGTAACTTTTTCTGTATGCATTAAATGCTTTTCTGTGTTCCTGAAACGGGGCTCTGCTTATCATGTATCCCTGCATTTTAATGCTAAGTGACTCACTGCCCATTGCACTTCGCACCAAGTGGTGGGTTGGACCTGGTCTGAAATACGCGGACAGTGACATGATGTCTGTTTAATTAACAACACACTAGGTGAACTCCCTCTCTGACTCCGTACACTGCTTTCCTTCAGCCGGCAATTAGTTCTGATGCAAGACTCTTCAAATGAAAACCCTGATGCAAGATTGTTTGGGAACCTGGGCAAATGTTTCCTGTAGACTAAACCAACCTGTTGATGTGTTGTTGTTTGTATTGTATGCCTGAGATCTTTCACAGATGTGTTTATTGCTGCTACCTTCTGGGCCCTTACAAAATAAACTCAGTATCTCAATGGGGTTTTCCTGGTAAAATGAAAAATACTAAAGGGATGTGTGGTTTATAAAATGTGTCAGATGTGCCATTTCAGTGCGGCCGTCTTCATCCCCCCTCCCTCGTTGAGAGACTGGATTTGAGACCTAAGTGCGCAGCAGAGGGTGAGATTCGATTTGACCCCCGGTTACCTTTCCTCTTGTCCTCCGCAGAAAGAAAGGATGGAATGGATTGCGACTTAACGTTGCCGTTTCTCCTCTGTGTCAAAATCCTTTCACACCGACAAGTGGCGAGGAGGCAAAGCGGCGGCCATCCCCTGGAGCATGCGCAGTGTTTGGCCCCGCTGCCCTAGTTAGATAAACTTTAACTGTCGGCCAATCAGACACATTGGGCGGAGTTCCTGATGATTCACAAACAACCTGGCGTGGCGCGATAGAAGACCCGGTTAAGTCGGTGTCTGAGTGTCTGGATTTCGACTACAGCAGTTTGGAGTCATACAGGGACACCGAATAAAAAGCTGGGTATAGAGAGACATTTGCATGAGACATTGTAGCAGGAATCCCAAGTACAATGTGCCTGCATGGTACTGGTTATTTCTGGAAAATAGCTTAAAATGAGACCGTGTAGAGGGCAGAACGCTGATCTCGGATCATGACCGCTTGGAGCTGCCATGGATGACGCGAAATCCCATCCGGTTCAGAGACGGCCCATATACTGCCTTATACTGCCCACACGGTTCACACCGCTGCCTGCCACGATGGATAAATAACCCTTTCACGACCGGCCGGCCGGGGTTTGCCTCTCGTGGTGTGAAAACCCCTTCAGACAGAACGTCAGTAGCACAGCGGATTCATGGGAGGCACTGTGCGTGCGTTCATGTTATCCATGCTTTGTTTACATCTAGCCAGCCGGGTTGGCCAGGCAGATGAAGGTCATCTTCTCAGAGGGGGCACTCTGGGTGCCTGTCCCTGTGGGGCCCTGGTGTAACTCATTTGGGTGAGAGAGTGGGGTGGGGGGGTACTGTAGTGAGACAGTGACACTGCAGTGACCTCTAGTCTGCCTGCTTGGGTTGGCAGGTTCTGCAGC
This sequence comes from Esox niger, assembly GCA_016801105.1. Taxonomy (NCBI): domain Eukaryota; kingdom Metazoa; phylum Chordata; class Actinopteri; order Esociformes; family Esocidae; genus Esox; species Esox niger. Next base: position 2,480 of record JACXGJ010010394.1, read on the forward strand.
CTGACCCAGATATCTGCTTCTAGGTTATACTTCAGAATGTTCTGTACTATGAGCACGAAGCGACTCTGACATGAGCCTCATTGGTTGTTGTTTAAACTGATTGCTGGCTCATTCTGTGTTGTGTCCCATATGGGCGTATGCAGCCTTTGTGTTCATGGTAGCTACTCTGCTTGTGATTTGCATCTGAAGTGTTTGTGTCCCTAATGATCTAATCTGTCTTGCTGTGTTTCTTTCAAGCCCTGTTGTTAAAGCTTTGTTTCCCGAACACATACTTAGGTGAGCTGACCTCATTAGTGCTAGGAGACGGAATGACGCGTAAAGGTGTGTGCGTGTGTGCGTGTGTGCGTGTGCGTGTGCGTGTGTGCGTGATGAGTTGCAAACAACAATTGGTGGGCCGAGAGACTTGCGATGGCAACCAAGATGTCTTCAAGGTTGTCACTTTTACTTGTAACCAGTTTTTCTGCACGTTTCCTGATATGCAGTGAACGATCAAGACCGTTCATTATCACAGAAATGTCCGGCAGACTTGGGACAATTGATGTCGAGACATCTGCACTTCTGAAGCAGATCCAATGCTGTTTTGGTCGTCCCGGCGAAAATCAAATCGATACCAGAATCCTTACATGGCGGAAAGAGTGCACTCCCCAGTCAACTAGCGCATGACAAGGCAACCATATCCAATTACAGACCCCCCCATGGGATAATGGTTGTCACTTGCAGGCCGAATGTAAGATGCACCAAATCAGCCACCATCGTTTTTAGAACTGGTTGTCCATCTATTTATAAAGGCTTAACTGTTTAAAGAAACAGAAGGAAAGTGGCAAAGTCCCTCCAATCTGATGGGTAAATCGCCCATTTCCTTCCTCAAGGTTACCACCACTGACTCCACTCACTATCAATCACTTCCTACCCTGCTCTTCTCTATTACAGTGTGATCTGGGATGTCAGTAAACACACATGCCTGCACTCACCTACACACACCAACACACACTTTGTTTCAGTTCACCACGGCGTGGGAGTCCACGATCGAGACCCATACACCAATGGACATTTTTGCCAACCCTTTAAGCTTCTCATCCCAACGCTGGCTCAAACAGGAAGTATTCGGCCAAAAGCCATGAGGGACGTGCGAACCTCCTGAAAGACGACCCCATCCAACATCCTGCCCGACCATCCTTGCCATCCCTGGCAGCGCTGTGCCAATTTGAACAGCCCCCTCAGTGCCGCCGGCATGCTGTGACCTCACGCAGGAACACACACCCAATCAAATGATCTCTCAGTCCCTCTCCTTCACGCGCGCACACCCACCGTACAAGCTAACGGTTAGCACAGCCCCCACTACAAAGGCCTTAACAGCAATTAACAAAGAAGAGTTGTGGGACTTGGCCTCAGCCGACCGAGGTCTCTGACGAGGTGCACCGGAAACGAAGTGCCCCGGCTACAGACGCGTTTCCCTAAAGCAGCTGCCCCAGAACTCACTCCATCTGTGTGTTAACTCCTCGTAATTACCGTAAGAGCAGGTTGCCTGGGGAGGAGTAGGGAGGGGGTTGCGAAGGAAAAGCACGAAGAGGGGGATGTCCGCTCCACCACAGGGGAGTTGTGATTGAGCATCAGCGAATGAGCAGCCACGCAGGAGTCACATGACCAAGAGCGATGCAAAAGGCTTTCAGCGAGCGAGCGAGAGAGTGAGTGAGTGAGAGAGAGAGAGCGCAACACATCCAGTTCTGTCTCAGTGCTTCTTGGTCGATTGAGAGCGAGGAGGCACACAGAGAGAGGCTCCACCCCGCGCGCGCACACGCTCGCCTTTATCCCTGAGACAGACTCCACCTGCGCATCTTAATCAGGAGCATCAGTAGACCACACAGTTTGGAAAGAGAACCACGAGGAGATCACAGAACTGTAGCCTGAAGAAGAAAGCAGAAGATAGAGAGAAAGCATGTCTTCTCTCACCAACCAGCAGGCTGGCTCTCCATTTTCAGAGTACAGCGAGCTGTGTAAGGTCCCTTCCAGGGCCCCCACTGTAGACCCCCAGGTTTGGGACTGGCAGCATGAAGACCTGGGGCACCCCAGGAGCCTGGCAGGGCCCCCCGGACTCACAGATGAGGACAAGCTGTGTTTCTTCAACCAGCCTGCCGGTGGTGGCATGGATCCAGACCTCAAGGTTCCCGGCAGGGGAGGCTTTCAGGGGTTAGGCAGTGCCGGGGACAGCCCAGAAAGCCCCGTGTCCTCCTCTCCTTCCCCCTTGAGCTGCAGCAACAACATGGTCATCCTCCCCACCGTACCTGGGTCTCCTGCCAGGCACATGGAGCGCCACTCTCCCACCAGTCCTGTCAAACCGGCACCAGCAAGCACCGGAGCGTGGAACCCAGGGTTCTCCGACTCCAGTCCAAAGAACCTTCCTCCCCTGAATAATGTGGCCTCTAACTACTGCATCATCGGCGTGGTCAATGACAACTATCTGGAGCGCGGGGATGAGGACGGCGCGTCCTCGCTAGGGAGCCGCCAAATGGCTGAGGGCTCCTCCGAAGAGGAGAGCGAAGACGAGGAGGCGGAGCTGGACCCCGAGCCCCGTTTCATGGGCCGCGCCGAGGAGCAGCGGAAGGCCATGCGACGGGCCATGTCAGAGTGCTCCCACCTCTCTGTGCCCTCCAGCCTGGCGTTGCCTGATCACTACCCCGGGGGCGGGTTCGACGAGCTGATGCCCCCCGCCAGTGGCCCGCGCCGCTCCCCTCACCCCACCATCAAGCGGTCAATGACTGTGGCTGAGGACATACCGGCCCCCACCCTGTCCGCCTCCGGCACCACCCTCTCCGACCTTAGACGAGACCATGAACCTAGCATACATCTGATGCCCCTCCCCCCAACCAGAGACTGTGGGGGGGGTTCGCCTCACGAGGATGTTGGGGAGAAGCTTGGGTCGGACGCGGAGCAGGACATTCTACTGCCACTTCCTTTCACTACTGAGCAAAATCTTGACCCTGGCTTTGGACCAGACATGGGTACCAAACTTGACACTGGCGTTGGACCAGGCATGGTTACCAGTCTTGATACTGGCTTTGGATCAGACATGGGTACCAACTCGGACACTGGCTGTGCTGTGGGCACGGGTACCAACCTTGGCACTGACAACTCTTTCACCAAACCTTTCATTACAGAGGGTAGGTAACAGTGCTGATGGTATAAGAGGAACCCATGGCTTTGTACATTGTGTGTGTGTGTGTGTGTGTGTGTGTGTGTGTTTCGTGTTACCTTGCGTGTGGTGTACGTTTGATGTGATGCTTGTAGTTTTGGCTGTATATGTACTGGACTGTAGGTAGAATGGACCTGTGGGACTGGGTCATGACGCCTCAAATGCTGCTCATTACCACAGACCAGAACCGAACCAGACCACATGCTTGGGCTCTTCATCTCTCTCTGTTGCCGTCTCTTTCATATTCCCTGTCTCCCTATTTAGCTTTTTTTCTCCTTGCTCTCCCTCTCTCTCTTTCCACGTCCTTTCATTAGTCCTCTCAAACGAGTCAGGGAGAGGCAGAAAACGAACAGGGTCGCTGGAGATGTAAATCCAACACCACAACGCTTCTGTTCTTCCTCCTGATGTTTTATAATGACCGCCACTCTCTCTTTCTCAGTCCACTTGTTACACAGAGGTTGTGTTCCCCTCCCGTCACTAAACAAAGTCTGTCCGTAATTTTCTCCGTGGACGCTGGGGCATTAAAGGGCCGGCATCCTTTTATTTTTTGAAATCGCAAAAAACTGTCTGACAGTTTAGAATGAGAGCCATGGAGGGAGTTCGCTGGTGTGTGGCCGTGCACTGGCATGACAAGGTCATTTCATAGCAGTTTTAGAGAGAGCTTTTATGTGAGTTATGACACATTTCTGAATCCCCATAATCACTGACCAGTGAACTGCGGTCATCCATTCCTTGAAGTATGAATGACACATAGAGAGACAGTGAGAGACATGTATATATGTGTGTATATATATTTATACATACTTACATATACATACAGAGAGCGAGAGATGTTCAGAAGCCATCAGATAAATACAGAGAGAGATGGAAAGAGACCATCAAATATATACAGAGTGAGATGGACAGAGATCATCAGATATATACAGAGACAGATGGACAAAGACCGTCAGATGTACATTTCTTTCTCTCATATTTAATATATCCATAGACAGATGTATGTCTATATATAGATACATACAGACATGGATATATATAGGGAGACATACAATGAGCCATCCTTTTGCCATGGGGTGTTAGTATTGACTCTTTCAGTGCCTTCTATCCATCCCCCCTCTCTATTTGCTGAAAGGATGCTGCATTAAGAGACAAAGGAACTTAATACGCAAACAAGCTCCCAGTCATTTTACATTTTGCTCTTGTTTAGAAATATTTTCTAATAAACATAATCTGCCTGGTCTTGAAGGATATTTATCCCCCCCGAAGGAAGCAGAATCTCCTGCAATGTTGTGCTAATTATCTACTAGGAGGCAGAATAATCTGGTGGGTATGTTTAGCAGTCTCTGTAATGTCTTTGTTGTGCATTTTAGGGCTGTATTTACATATGCTTGTTTCTATTTCTTTGGCTCTTTTTTGCACGTGTGAGTGTGAGTGTGAACACAAGTATGTCCCTTTTTCTTATTGTTCCTACGCATTTGTGCTGTACTGTTATGGATGGATGTAGGTATGAGGCCGGCTGTCCCAAGGAACCAATAAAACCATCCAGATGTCAGTGGCACACCTCAGACGCCCCCCCCCCCCCTCCTGTCCAAGCCCCACTGCCTACTGTCTGTGGTCACGCTGTTACCTTGGAAACCATGCACGAAGGGCGGAGAGGGCATGAGGGTTCAGATCTGGATGAGGAGGATACAATTAGTCTTTACTGTATATGATCGACCCTATAATGACCTGTGTTGCAGTAAAGGTTGCTGTGCGTGTGCATGTGTGTGTCCGTGCACAGATTTCACGGTACTTGTGAGGGTTGACATCCCCTCATGGATTGTAAGACAAGAACAATTGGAACTCGTGGAGACATTTCATAGATCACCATGAGTAAATGGTGGCTATTGTGCCAGAGACCCAATGGTCCCATAATGGGACATCGTAATGGAAGTGTATCCTCCGCGTCTGTGCAGGCTCGCAGGCGCCATACAAGCATACAGGATCTAATGCCTAGTGCTAAGGCTAAGTCCTTCCAAAAGCTACCTGTCCAACCTGGTGCCGTACCGAATTGCATAATTAGCAGCCTAGGTTTTTACTGGACCGCATAAGCGGAGCCTGATTGACTGCCCCTTGTTCAATAGCATAGTGGTTAGAGACACGGACTCTCACACTGGGGACCAATGTTCGATTAGGATTTGTTCAGGATAGACAAAAACTGTCCACAACCTCCAGAAGCTACATTATAGTAAACCTAAATGAAAATTGTTTGTGGTTATATTCGACTATTTCTGGGTAGATTTTTGAAGTATGCATCTGTGCATATATACAGTAGCTCACAACCTTGCCAGGTACATTTTCTTGTTTCATTCAAATCTGACTTTCAAGTTGTTTTGTTGAGTACAAGGCTTTGTGGTCACCTACCAAATGTGCAGCTTAACATGAACCAAAAGAGCTTCCTTTCTTTGCCAGATTAACAAAATGAAACACCAAATCTGCCACTTATTTAAATCATTCCAGATGTTCTGTCAGACATCCAGCAATTTTTTTGATTTTCAGAGAATTTTTTGCTGAGGAGAATCGCTTCTTTCGTAACGGCACAAATAAGTAGATGCTGCTGCTTTCGGGTGAGCTGCGGGGCAATCTTATTACTGCCACGTATTATTTCCATCACCTCCCTTCGTAGAGTTTGTTGTTTGTCTAAGCTAATGAAAGGTGATAATAAACTGACGCCGCAGAAATTGGACAGACAAGTTGTTAGCTGGTCAAATTTACAAGAGTTAAATGGGTCAGAGTGCCTAACAGCGGCCGGTGAGAAGTTAGTTTGGGGCCGTGAGGTGGTCACCCCACAATGATGGTCTTATAGGCCCGGAGAGTAATAGAGGCTTCTTATCAGATGCATCCGGTTATCATTAAGTAATGCACTTCAGCAGTACGATTTCAACATTGCTGTTTGGGTTTTACTCTTGCTGCTCATTGGCCTGCTGTGTAAGACACAAAGCCGTCAGCGGAGGATGTTCTCGTGTGCTGGCTTCCCTGCTCCAGCACTCAGGTACTAATTGGCATATCACCTTTCCTGGTATTCAGTGGCTAATCTATAATTACCTGCAGAATGTAGCGTGAAAATCCACCGTGTTATAGCTTCCCACGGGCCTTTTGAGACTGGAAAGTATAATGGGGGAGGGCACTGTTGAAGGGGTTGTTTTGACAGCGGATCATTGTACTGCTTCGTAAGTACGCCAAATACACTACTAAGTATTATTTTTCTAAAGGCTTGGAGTCTAGGAGAATTGTATTTGAAATAAAATGAATGTCTGTAAGAAATTCAGATATCCAGTTCAAATTTTTAAGACATGTCTCGTCATTATCACCACCACAGATGCAGACCTCATGTTTTTCTGTCTTGTCTCCTTTCATTACCTTTGTCTTGTTTTGTAGTCTGACCGAATGTGGGTCAGAGCTTTGATTTGTCTCCTCATTATATTAGTCCACGTATTTATTTTGTTTTCTTCTCATTTTAGTTAGAGTTCCTGTGTTCTGCTCTAACAACTAATTTAGGCACTTCAACAAAAAAAAAATTCAAATGTTAGCTGTTGTGTTTTGCTTTGGCTGATTATGCGAACATGAGGGAAGTGTCATTTGCACAGTCGCTGACACTGCTCAAGAGGCGTTCCACCATTTCTTTTTACAATGTAACAAACAAACATTTTATGGTTGTTACTTGTAGTTAGAGGAATGAACATGGCCATAGTAATCTGTATCTACTGTGTGGTGTTCTTTCCCAACAATAGTGTCTGAATGTCAATGATATTAGAATCTCTTTTCAGGTTGTTTTTGTAATCCATGGAATAGGGGATTGACCTTCTACCTGAATTGTTGCTGATGCACTGCATAAAGATGCTGTGTATTTCTGCATTTCTCCACAAACCATAAAACCATAATGTTTAATTAGCTATTTATCAAGGAAAAAAGTATTTAGAATCAAGACTTCGTTGTAGTGTAATAGTTACATTATTTTGTTCTCCTATTCTGTCTGATATACCGGTGTCATCAATTATGAAAAAATATACAATTTTCTTTCCTTAAATCTGTACAGAAAGCCAGGGCATCATCAGTCCAGTAATTTACTGTAATTGTGTCACGTGAACAAAGAAACACACATGGTGGCATTAATTTTCTTTATCTGACGTTAGAGAGTTTGACACCATGTTTGTAAAAAATAGGCCTGCCTTTTCACCCAATGGCAGTTGATATTGTTGGGTCTATTTCATACACCTGTCCTGCCGCCTGAGACTTTGGCTGGGAACGTTAGTGTTAGTCCCCGACAACACTAATGGCTCCTCTGGTGTGGGCCGGACCTGTACCACAGATGGCTGAGACTCTAATTGGACACCCAGGGGTGAGCGGATCGGGATCTGCTTCTTGAGACGGGACTCGGCCAGCCCGAGGGATAGGAGTGGTATTCAGGGCTTCACTAAAAAGTTGAGCGTCTGTGGGGGTTTTTGGTTTCACTCAGTGCGCATTGCTAGAACATTCTCTTGAGCTCGTCATATTGGGTTAAGGTGATGGTTTGTCACTCATGTCCTCTCTCTCATTCTAGCCATATTCTACCTGAGGCTGAGTCAGTTCTTTCTTATCCCTGAACTGAAAGTGTTACAGAGCTTGTACCAGCAGATGTGACTAGGCTAATAGCCCCCCCATTTCATCTCTAGCTCTGGGGTTCTGTGCTATGGTAAATTAGCTGTGTCCACACCTCGGGCTGTCATGTCTCAATGTGTCTCGCCCAGAGCTGCTTTCTGTCTAATGCAGTGGGACAGACAGGCCTTCCTGCCACAGTCTCAAAGCCATGTCTTACTAGACGACCATACTTTACTGGGCAAGCAGAGAACCATAACAAATGTACAGTGACCACTGACCCAAGGGTCTTTAGAAACTAAATCCTGCCATTTCTTTAAGTGTATGAAGATATTGTTCCGGGCTTCCCAGAACACTTTGAAATTCGGTATCGTTTCAGTAAAGATATCAAAGATGCAGTACGAATGTTAACGAAGCTGTACCAAAACAATGGAGCATGGGGAATGATCCAGTTGAGTAAAGATTGGGAGTCTCAATCTGTGCCGACCTTGCAGGCTTAGTTACTGTGTTTTACTCTATTTTGAGGTAAACATCTGAGTATGATGCTTGTGTGGTTGTCAACCCCAACATCCAGCATATTCAACTGCCATTACTGATATGCAACCAGCTTATATCTTGGGCTTATTTCAGTTAGATGTTTGGTATCAGGGATACCAAAAGAGAAAATGATGACTGAACAGGGGACTGGAAGCCGAAGGCTGTATTAGATCTTATGAGATAAATACTATCTGGTTGTTGAATGGTTCATTGTTAATTGGGACACTCAATGTAATTCAATCAATGATGTAAAAGTTGTGTACTTTATCAATTATTTAATGATATGTGCCCCATGCCATCAAAACCACTCACTTTAAAACTTAGTATCATTAAATAACTAAGGTATGTTTGTGATTGGGCTGGATATAAAATTGTATAGTACAAAATGCTTAAAAAAAATATTTGCACTCACATGCATTGTTGTGCCCGTGGCAATGATATCTGTGGAGAAGCGTTACTGTGAGACCTCAGGATAAAACAAGGGTCTGTGGAGAAGTGTTACTGTGAGACCTCAGGATGAAACAAGGGTCTGTGGAGAAGCGTTACTGTGAGACGTCAGGATAAAACAAGGGTCTGTGGAGAAGTGTTATTGTGAGACCTCAGGATAAAACAATGGAGAACAGCTAAAATACTGTCGTATGAGTCTTGGCCACTGCTATTTGTTAGTCTGTACTTCAGGTTGTCAGACACTGAGTAGGACTCTGTCTGTGTGGCTTCATGCAATGATCATGCACGTTGTTGCCTAGACTTACTTTGTCTGACAAGAGCACATGTGGATTGTAAGAAAAGATTGCTTTGTAAGCAGTCTGAAACAGAAGTTTTCAAGATTTCAGTGGTCTTTGATCACTTGAAACATGTGGAGGATATGATTCTCACCAGATCCCTAATGATCAGAAAAGCTCTGGAAGCAACATGGTTCCATGTTCTTTGGGGATGGGATGGTGTGGTTGAACAGGCAAGGCTAATGCTTTGGAATAAGGTTTTTGTCCTTATCTACTATATCTCTCTTGTAAGGCATTTTCTCCTACCTAGTGTCTGTGGAGTTAGAGATGACTTGAAGGAAGAGTAATTTGTAGTACTTTATGAAGATATTAGGTAAATCTATGGAACCAGCAAGGTATTTGTTTCTTTGCATTGATGCATTTATATGGTTCTAAAACAAACTGTTTTGTCCCCTCTCTCTCACAGTCAAACAAGAGAAAGAGGAAAAAATTGACAACTTCCAGACATTTGACCAATATGACATGTTCAATAAGCTGGAGAAAGTAGAAAAGGAAACTACTGAGAAGACTCAGGCCTCTGTGATTGTGGAGTATGCAGAGAAGGGAGAGACAGCGGTTAAAATCGAAAAGATTGAGACACCAGAAAGGCTGTTGCCAACCGAAAAAGCTGAAAAGGTAGACAAGATGGAAAAAACAGGTAAAGAAGCAAAATCTGAGAAGATGGATAAAACTGAGACAACAGAAAAGATAAAGCCAACTGATGAAGCAGAAAAGGTAGTTAAGTTGGAAAAAACTGACAAAGAACTAAAACCAGAGAAAATTAATGAGGTTCAGAAAACGGGCGTTGTAGAGAAAACCAACAAAGTAGAGGAGATGGACAAGGTGGAAAAGCCTGAAATGATGGAACAAAACGAACAGAATATTAGGAAATTGGAGACTCCAGAGAAACAGGAGAAATCTGACATGTTTGACAAGATGGAAACACAGTCTGACAAGGAGAAGACAGACCATATTGGAACAGTAACAGTAACAGCTGAGAAAGAAATAAGCAAAGCTGAGAAGCCTACAGACAAAGTGGAAAAGGAGGATATTAAGCCAGAGAAAACAGAGCATGCAGAGAAAACAGAGCACGGTGAGAAAACAGAGCACGGCGAGAAAACAGAGCACGGCGAGAAAACAGAGCACGGCGAGAAAACAGAGCACGGCGAGAAAACAGAGCACGGCGAGAAAACAGAGCACGCCGGGAAAACAGAGCACGCCGGGAAAACAGAGCACGCCGGGAAAACAGAGCACGCCGGGAAAACAGAGCACGCCGGGAAAACAGAGCATGCAGGGGAATCAAAGCATTTAGAGAAGATTGACACGCAGGTTCCGGTGGAAAAATCTGAAACACAAGACATAAAAAGTCCTGAGAAAAAAACTAACAAGAAAGGAGAGACAGCTGACAAGGTCAAGAAAGGAGAGACAGCTGACAAGGTCAAGAAAGGAGACACAGCTGACAAGGTCAAGAAAGGAGACACAGCTGACAAGGCCAAAAAACCTACAAGTAAACCCTCAACCAATGGGAGTAGTGCTGCTCCAAGCAAGGACCTGCCCAGTCCAGATAAGAAGACAAAGGTAATGTAGAGAACATGTTTAATTAGGAACATTATCAAATCATACAACATTCACAGAACTGGTTTTATTTGGATCTTTATCAAATTATACATCATTCGTAGGCCAGGTTTTATTAGGAACATAATCATATCATTAATGCCATTAACGCTTCTGCTTTTGCTACTTTTTCTGTCCATTTACAATAGTGAGAAAAAGACTATGTGGTCTATTCAACTCAATTGGATTTCTGTATAACGTAATTTTATTAACAGCAATGTGAACAGGATCCTGTTTCTTTTATGTTTTATTTGAGATTTTAAAGATTGTTTTGTCATGCTTGCAGTTATATTAGTTGGTATTCTGTTGGTTATCATTAATGCTACTGCTGCTTTATCCGGCTGCTCTTGTCATGTGGTTGTCAATCTTTGTTTTCTTTTTTGCCTTTCTTTTGCTCTCCATTTGTCTCATGTGCTGTCGATCGCACAGCCAGTCGCCGGGGCAACCAAACCGAGCGCAGCAAAGCCGCGGCCAAGCTCAGCAGCTTCTACCAGTGCTGCCGTGCCCAAACGCCCCACCCCATCCATCACCTCCACAACCACTGTCACCTCAGTCCCCCTCACCAAAAAAACCCCCACACCCAAGGCCCCGATCCCCAGCGCTGGCACCAAGCGGCCCTCGTCCGCAGCCAGCCGTCCCTCACCTGCCTCCGCCACCACCTCCACCCCAGTGACCCGTGAGGTCAAGCCCAAGGTGAGTTCACTTGCTCTGCTTCAGGGAAAGCCACCAGCTACTTCCGGCATTGTCTCTCCCTCCCTCCTACTCATTATCTGTTGATCAGAAGAACGCGCGTGTCCTGTTCTGCTCAGCAGGAACGTAATTGGCTGAGGTCTGGAATGACGCATTCGCCCAGCGAACGGTCAAAACATTGTCGATAGACAATGGAATCATCTGTTTATTCATCTTTAGAACGTTAAGACTGGAGTCACACTCATTGGCTCATAAATGGTTGCAAAAAGTCACAAACACTGTAAATGGGTAGAGAGCCAAACTGGTTTCCATGCAGAGACTCCCAGTGTAGGTTATCCGTGCGTGGGGAGATGTGACCCTGGATATCGGCTTTCTGTTCATATCCCTGGTTTCCTGTGCAGTGCTTGCATCAGCGCTAAGGCAACACGCCATATTGTGATGTCCTGTCAGCAATTGGACCACATGTGGATTCTTTTGCATGTTTTCGTTTTTCTTCAGTTACGTTGCAACGTATTCCAAAAGGGCTTCCATCAGGAGATTGACTGGAGAGCAACGGGGAAATGAATAAGCTTTTTAGTCCTAATGTTGTAATAATACTAATGTGAACAACTGATAGACAGACATCTGCTTCCCTACACTGTGTAGGTAAGAGGTGTCTCCAATCTTGGCCACATTGGGCAGGCCGGATCTAGCTGAAATTCAAGTACAGCTGGTCTTGTTGAAATTTGATACGTTTAGGAGATGCGATGTGTCAAAGGTCTAGATCACTGTAATGATGATGATGACACCATTGTAGCCACACCCTCTGTGTATAACGATGGCCCATAGTTGCAAGCATGAGGAGTTCCAGATGCTCCAGGCTGAAATTGTCTGCCATTGCCATCTAGTGGTGGCCTGTTTTATCTTGAAGTTGTGGCTTAGATTTATTGTTACACAAAGTTGCATTTTCATCTCTGCGACGCCCAGCCATATCAGCACCTTTGGATGTTTCTGATATGGCTTCTCTACCAGGGTGGGCTAGATGTCAATGCAAGAGATGTCATGAATAATCCTAGAATAGTTGTACAATTATTCGAGTGCTATATGTAAAATGTTATCATCTCCGTTACAATATTATTCTTATCTGAAGAGTTTAGTTCCATATTTACTTCATGCCTTCCTGTGTTTCTCGATCCCTGTCTTTTTCCCTTTCCAGGCGACCACAGAGAAGCGTCCCCCAGTGCCAAAGGTCACCGCCACCTCCACAGCTCGAGCCGCTGCTGCCGCCAAAACCACCACTGCTTCTACGGCAACTAGTAAACCAGCCACGGCAACTCGCATGCCCCTCTCATCCCGCCCTGCCACCAGTCGCCCACCGGGTGAGTCTCAGTGACACAAATGTGCACGTTTTTGCGCTTGCATGAACGCGCAAACTGTCACCAAGTGTCTGATGTCTAGCCGACACCAGAGTCCGGCAGTTTTTTCACAAACTGACTCCTCTGTCAAATTAACTTTGGCATGGAAACCAACAGCAACATGCTGAGTGCTGATAGTGAATCATCTCTTTTGTTTTGCACCAGCGATGAAGACAGACAGCAAGCCAGGTGAGGAGAAGAAGCCAAGCGTTCTGAAGACAACAGCCGGTACAGAAACACTAATCCTGTCCAACTTCAGCTAAGAGAGATGTGCCCGTTCACAGTGCTATAACTCCCACTGACAGTTATGAGTTTGGTTCGTAGAGGGGGAGCCATAGAGCGACAATGTCATGCAGGGACACACTGATGAGGCTCAGGGGCCCAGACATAGAGGTGGTGAAGTCTCTTCTTCACCCCCCATATAAATGCATTTCTAAAAGCTGTAATGAGTGTAAGTCCAAAGGAATACTGTGAGACTTTCGGTTCCCTACTGTTAGTCACCCTGCTGACATTGACATTAATTCACCCCGTTGATTAACCACCTACGCTGACACCAGCCGGCTCCAGAATTATCCAGGGGGGAGGGGTTGTTTCAACAAGAAATGTCTCTGCTCAGATAGAATGCTTTTTTTTGGGATGCATTGAGAGGATCTAAGATTTAAGTCTCGGCAGGCAGGCAGGCAGGGCAAATGTAGTTCCACATGCAGTGTCAGTGGGAAAATACATGAAGCTGTGCATGCTGGGGTTTATGGTGCTCCTCAGCAGAAAGTACCAGCCAGGTTTATGCTCTCAAATTGAGATTTGTATTTCAAAGCGTTGCTGACAGCATTTAAAGCATTCCATTATCTGGAGTAGGGGGAACAGCTGAACTTCATCTGAACTAAGTATTTCTTTAATCTATACTGCTTCTACACCCCCCCCAGCCGACTCTACCCGGCCAAAGACAAGCACCACCCGCAGCTCCATAAACAGCCCCACCAGTGCCGCCCCCCGGGTCCGCCCCACCACCGCCAAGACCGCCTCCTCTGCGTCATCCTCCACAGTACCAGAGAAGAAGCCCACTGTGCCCCGAGCCCCCCGTCCCAACTCCACCACCACTTCGGCCAGCGCCACGCGGACCACCCCCCGTCCAAACACTGGAGCTGCCCCGGACATCCGCAACGTCCGCTCCAAGATCGGCTCCACGGACAACATGAAGTACCAGCCCGGAGGGGGGAAGGTAGGGAGTGCGTTATAGATGGGGGGGCAGTGCACAGAGATCAGATTTAACTGATATTTGTAGTCCATTTGCGGGTTCCCAGAGGTTTCTAAGGCTTACGGAACGTGCTGTGTTTTTTTATTGAAGTGGATGTTCTGTTTCAGAGATTGGCTTGCGTTACAGGCAGTGTCTTCATGGTGTTGTAGCGCTCTGTTACGGTGTAAACATAATGGCTTTTTCTACCTCCGACTGGGACGGTAGTAGATACCAGTTACATTGCCCGGTAATGCACTCCTCCCAATGCCACATCCTGCATCGCACCATCTCTGGTTAACAACACTGTCTTAGTGTCTTCCTGTTTTACTTCCTATTGGTCCAAATGGTTCCCAGTTCCCACCTCCATAAAGCTCAGTTTGATTCTATTCACCTTGCACCCGTCTCACCTCATCATTCCCATCCACATCAGATACCCCTTTTCAGCACACTTCCTGGCTGACTCCCCTCATTCTGCAGAACATTCCATCATGCTTAATAGCCTGATACTTTGGTCTGGCTGCCCCCTCCCCCCATTAGATACACTCCTCAGTTTGTTGTCCTGGGTGCTATACTTATTCAGGGTGGGTTTGTCGTCCTGGGTGCTCGAATGATTCAGGGTGGGTTGGTTTTCTGTGGGTGTTTTACTGACTCAGGATGGGACTTGTTTCCCCAGGCGTCTGGCAGGAGCGACGTCCTGACACCAGGCTCCTCCTCTAAAGAAACTGGCCAGGCCAAAGTGAGTTCATCCCATATCTCAACCTGTTTGACTTAACACTCTTTTTCAAAAACGTATCTCTATCCCTAAATCTCTCTCAAATTATAATAGACACTTTTTCTCTGCCCAAATCTTTTCTCTCTCCCTGTCTACTAATATTATATATTTCTGAATCAGCCTCTCTCTAAATGTTCTCGCCCTATCTCTCTAAGCCTCTTCCCTAAATCACTTTCTCTCCAAATCCCTCTCCCCCTAAATCTCTCCAAATCTCTCACCCAATGTCCCTCTTTCCAAATCTCTTCCAGATCTCTTTTTTTTAAGAGAGTGAATTTTTTGTTTTATCTTTTAATTTTTTTTAATCTCTCACTATTTTCATATCTCTGTCACCATCTCTTCACTTTGTCAATCCAATTTGTGAGCAGTTGGCTCTATTTTTCTATTATTTGAATAGCATTCTCCCACCCTCCCATGTTTTTAGTTTACTATGTGGCAACACAACACCCAGTCTTCCTGTCAACTCTCTTACCCTTTCTGTCTTCTATATTCATTTATCCCTTCATTGTTCTCTAATGATTCTATTGAAATACCTTTTAATTGTTCACTCAAAAGCATACATTCATACCTTTGTGTCTCCCATTCACCACATTGACTAGTTGACAGCCACCTAAAGTTGATGGACAAGGTTTTTCGCATTGTGAGGATTCTGCCTGATAAGAGATGCATAATGACTGGTGGGGACTGACCACCAGCGACTGTTCAACCAGAAAGCTCTTAACCCCCATGGAGCTCTTATCGTTGATTTTTGGCATTTTCACCATCACCATTTTGATGTGGCACTCGACTCCACTGAGCATGTGTGTCAACCCCATTCACCCTTCCACCCACCTGACCCATCCCGCCCCGACCCTCTCTAGAACCCTAACCCTGGCGGTGACTCTACTCTTTCTCTTTGCCTGCTATGCTGTGTTTAGGTTCAGATAGTCTCCAAAAAGCTGGACTTCAGCCACGTCACCTCACGCTTGGGGTCCAAGGACAATATCAAGCATGTTCCTGGTGGAGGGAAGGTTAGTACCGGATTGCGGCTTAGCTTGAATGGCCCCCAAATCCCCACAGCGCCGACCGGACGTCCTGACCACTATTATTTTGAGAATCCACTGGAACTCAACCAGGTGGTGCAGCGGTCTAAGGCTGTCTTTCCTAGCAATATGCTAACCACCAGAGACTAGGTTTGAACTTTGACTGTTCCGTTAGCTGCCAAGTGGCTGGGAAGGCCTGTGAGCAGTTCAAATTGGCTATAATTTGACAAAAAAGGGGGAGGCGTCATGAGCAGGGTGTTTTCTGGCTCATCACGTTCTACCAGCTCGGTTACCGGAAGAGCTAATTTGAGGTCAGATGGTGCCTTCTCGCGTTGAACAACTTATCCCGGAAAAGTTTGGAAAAGCAGTGTGGAAAAAGCTGAATGCTTTGGTTGGGACGCCTACGAAGATGACTTGCTGTGATCTTTATCTCGCCTAAATCTTTTGGGGCCTAAAACACAGCCTCAAGATACAGTTGGATATTACGACATTGGGGACAATATTTGCTACACTGGAACAAGCTGAACTTAAACTATAAAGAATACTCCTGCAAGTTCATTGTAAGCTTTTCTTTTAATTTGCCGTATTAAGAACCTGAGACGTGCTAAAATGTAAAATTGGCAATTATGGTAAGGATTACTTTCTAGTCTAGGAAATTCTACGCTACATCGCTGGCCCCTTCAAGCCCTGACATGGTCATTACCTGAAATCATCGCTGCTGCCGAAGTACACAACTGAACGCTTTTGAGACACATCACTCCTAATCACTGTTTTCTCCTTTTTTTGTTACTTTGACCATGGCAACAGGAAGCTGTTGTTCAATCCAGTTCATGGACAGCATGGAGCTCTAAATAACCCTCTTCTTCTGTATTGTCTGCTACTCTGCCTAGACTTCCCTTGTCTCAGTCTCTTACTCACTCAACACTAATCAAACTCCACCCTTGCTCATTTGTCCTCTGACCTTCTCAGGCACTCAACTCTCATTGGCTGTCAATGCAGACCTCCTCCTTTTTAATGGTTCTGCTCCTGTTGCTACTGTATTCAGTTGACACATAGGTAAAAGTTTCAGCGCAGGTGTTTCCCCCCCAAAAACAGTTGCTCATGATAAAGCTTGCATGGCGAAGAAGATGGCTGTCGTGGCTCCTTGATTGGTTGTCATTAGCCTCTTTAGTTGGTGTAACTGGCTCTAATGTATGTTTCCAGGTTCAGATACTCAGCAAAAAGGTGGATCTAAGCAAAGTGACATCAAAGTGTGGCTCCAAGTCCAACATCAAGCACAAGCCTGGTAAGGGAGTTATTTTAGTCGGCCTGCAGGTGTGCCATACACTCTCTTCAACGCAGTGGGTTTGGGCTAACTTAAGCACCTCCTTAAAGCATATCCTTGGCCCTGGATTAATTTAAGCATCTCCTTAGCCATTTTTACATGTACGCATCAGAACGTGGCCTAACACCAACGCTAAACCAAGGTGAACTGGCCCTGCTCCTGATTTTGGGCTTGGACACAGTGCTTCATGTTGCAGGGATGGGAGTAAAAGGAGCTTAAATGTAATGCAGGACTCTACATAGAATGTAACATTGGTTGAAAGTTGTGTTTATCCGTTTTGGAGACAACTGTCCAGGGTTAAGAAATACTTCTGATGGGTATGGTAACCTGGGGCTAAGGACAATGCATTAGAAAGGCCTTAAGCATTGATGGGAGTGATCAACATTCAAACATGACTGCCGAAGAAGATTGTAAAGATGAAGCGACGCAAAACGTTTGCCTGTAGCTCTGTTTATCCAATATCCTCACCAGTGCTTTGTATGTAAACTCTGCCCTTTAGGTGGTGGCGATGTGAAGATTGAGTCCCAGAAGGTCAACTTCAAGGATAAGGCCAAGTCCAAAGTGGGCTCAATGGACAATTTGTGTCACGAGCCCGGTGGCGGTAACATCAAGGTGAGGTGCCTACATACGGTGTGGCTGCGTCATTCTCCCACTTATATACTCAGTTTAATGTCAGTGTAGTCTCTTATACCTAGTGGACTGTATATCAGACCTACGGCCTGCATCAAATGGCATACTCACATTACAACATGGATAAGTAATTTCAGTCCATTGATTTGAATTCTAAGTGTTATTGAAGTGATGATGACTACTTAGAGTGGCACAGATATGGTAAGTACTGTATAACTGTGCTCAAGCTCCTATATCAATGGCTGTGTCACATTACAAAACACCAGAAAATTCGGTCTATGGCTGTGAGGTGAACCGGTATCACACATGAAATGTGTTCTTTATTGGGTTCAAGCATTCAGGATTTTATATGAAAAGAGAAGGCCAATCTGTTTGGCTGTACTCGTTAACTCCTAGCTTACACTCCGCCACGCTCAAGGAACACAAGATGGTTTGATCTGAACATTTCAACGACTGATTTATTTTATTTTATCAACTGGATCAGCCGATTGCTCACAAAACATGATAATAGATTCTCTGTGATTGGTCCCAGGAAACTGATGGGTTGAGCAAGAGCATGAACACTCATTATAAATCATTTAGAAACCCCCAGCTCTGCTGTCAACTAAATGGCTGTAATGACGGAAACATCTAGCAAAACGAAATGCAACGGAAGATGTGAGATTTGTAAGACGATGTTCAAATCAAGGAGAAAGGCTCTCAAAGAAAGGTATCCCCTGTACTGTCCCCTCCTGCTCCACCTGAAAAATCTGAACTGTCCCACCTTCCTTATTTTCCCCTGGAGAGGACCTGAAGCATGGCTAGCTCCGGGGGCGGTGGGGGGAAAGGGGCACAGACAGACCATATTGGGGAAGTCACCAGTCCCCTCAGCCTATGGCAGTCCATCTTCTCAGTCACATGACCATTGTCTCCATTCATCTCATCTTGCATGAATGTTATATTTCTGCAAACATTTAAGTTATATATCCGATGCTCTGTTCTAGACCGACTTGTGACAGTAGTAAGTGCTTATGTTTTCCTCTTTTTTATTATCCTGCAGTTGAATCATGTTTTGTCGCTTGCCCAAAAGTACACAGTTGCCTTGGTGCTCTGTATGGCCTACTTGTATGAAAAAATATTTAAAGTATGATTCAAATCTAGGTTTTATGGTGCGGGTGAGTAATGTGTAATATATTGTTTGTGGTGAAATATTTGATACATTACAGTGCTCACAAATTGTCTAAACAGTGTAACTTCTTCAACCCCTTGACTTCATAATTCATCCATGCAACTGTGGCTGAATGAATCCAGAGCTGCTGTTCTCCTAAAACCCTGTTTAATGACTCAGATACCTTTATTACTCCCTGTCTAAAGATTCAGATACCATTATTACTCCCTGTCTAAAGATTCAGATACCATTATTACTCCCCGTCTAAAGATTCAGATACCATTATTACTACCCGTCTAAAGATTCAAAAAACATTATTACTCCCTGTCTAAAGATACAGATACCATTATTACTCCCTGTCTAAAGATTCAAAAAACATTATTACTCCCTGTCTAAAGATTCAGATACCCTTATTACTCCCTGTCTAAAGATTCAAAAACCATTATTACTCCCTGTCTAAAGATTCAGATACCATTATTACTCCCTGTCTAAAGATTCAAAAACCATTATTACTCCCTGTCTAAAGATTCAGATACCATTATTATTCCCTGTCTAAAGATTCAGATACCATTATTACTCCCTGTCTAAAGATTCAGATACCATTATTACTCCCTGTCTAAAGATTCAGATAC
>JACXGJ010010395.1:0-22055 GCA_016801105.1 Esox niger
ACCACCAGACCTGGACCTACTAGACAGAACCACCAGACCTGGACCTACTAGACAGAACCACCAGACCTGGACCTACTAGACAGAACCACCAGACTGAGACCTACTATAGAAGTACCACAAGACCTGGACATTTTAAAATAGGACCACCAGAACAGAACCGTGGCAGTAAGCATGAAAAAGACCAAGATAATAATTTTTAGATCCAAATCTCTTGGAATTAAACCCAACACATCAATCAGTACAAACATAGAGTACTGCACACACAACAGTATTAAGGTTTAAAATCATGGACACCATAATGAGGCACTGAATGAACAGAGAGGAAAAGCAGGCAGGGTATTTTACACTACATAGAAGCAAATTATAATACATGTTACAATTTATACAATTATATCAAATGTGTTATTTAACCATTTGCACTCTATGGCTGTGTGGTGTGGTGTCAACTTTTAAATCAACATATTACTAAGTGGGATTAACACCCCATTAAAACTCTGCATGCAAAGTTTTCTAAGATTCTCAAAAATGGAAATGCCTAAAATACAATATTGCTTCTCATGGTCCTATTCTAGAATGTCCAGGCGACGCTGTGTAAAATGCTAAATGGAATTGGTATGTAATTTTTGCTTTCACTTACATTACAGTGCTTGTATGTTTCAAGAGCCAAACGTTACCTCTGATAGGCTTTCGCAATGCATTGTTACATCGTGCCAGTAAAGTCATATGAAAGGTATTGAACGTGATACCCAACCATGACAGGAGAATAACAACCGGGTGCAAGTTGTCCCCCATATGAAAGACGTCCATGACACAGTCACCATTGCAGGCGTATCAATAACCAGGCTCCCCTCCATCTGTCCAACCACCCACTGAGGCAAACAGGACGTGTAAGGGGAAGTACAGTCAGCAGACACAAGTTTTTGTATTTTGCGAGGATGAGGGAAGGGGACTGCCATTTCAACTGTTTAATATCATTCAAGCTTAATGGAATAGCACTGACAATTCTGTACTTTGACAACATAGGGGACGTTTCCCTGTGGGCCGTACAAAGATACAAAAGAGTTTGTTTGGAGACAACATAGTAGAGTCAACAGGACTGGTTTATGGATTTGTTTTACACATTTAATTGGACCATGAGCGTGACAAGTCCTGGGAATGTACTTAAACATGAAGGCTTCGGGAAAGGAAAAGTGAATATTTGTGTTTTAACCACTGATCAACTGAAAGCTCAGAGGGCTTATTTTGTGGCTTCTTTTACTGCTTGATGACACGAACTTGCCGTCTTAAAATGGACTTTCAGTTTCTGTGTTTGGCCAGGGGGACAAAGCGAAGCTTCACCCACATCCACCTCCACCCAGCAAGGAGAAAGCAGCCCATTCACCCTCATTTAACTCGATCGGCGTGCATGTGAACCAGGAACGTCTAAAGTTACAACGCAAACAAGGCAAACCCTGCAGGGTAAAAAGGGCAGGAACCCAGGGCGGCATTGTCCAAAATAATTGGTATGAAATTAAACTGGAAAAGAATCAATATTGGATCAGGTACAGTGTGGTGAACTCCTGGACAGTCATAATGGCCAAGTCCTTAAAAATAAAAGAAACCCCTGTTTTCATCCATCCAGACTGGAGTGTTATGAACAACACATGGGCATAGAAACAAAGGCTTTTTCACTAACACAGCTTTCCACTGAGACCAGACACTGGTGTTAGTAGCTATTTACATACGGAGAATGCACTGGAAAAGATTTGCATAATGTTTTTTTCCGTAGCCCGCATGCTCAGGGGAGTCGCATTGTAACATATTGGTGCTTAATGAACTCTGAAAAAAATTGATTTTCCACAGAGTAAATTAAGAAATGCATTATAGCTGTTAAAGCAATCTGGGGGGAAAATCGGAAGCCTTCCAATGCTAAACTCCGCTTGATCAGTAATAAATTACATGTTACACGTATTTGCTTTAATTCATGCAAATTTTGCCCAATTAATGTATCACAGTGGCTGTGAGAGAAGGCCGCCACAAGAGGTTTAATTATTTCTCCTGTTTCTGTGTAAGTTCCTGTGTGTTTATGTATAACAGACATCTTTCACTATATTTATACGATCCGTGTCCATGTGCAACCATGAATAAAGGGAGTTTTTATCTGTGCATGAAAGTGTGATGTGGGATGCATGTTCGAAATGCAGTATAGTGTGTGTTTGTGTTTGTGCGCAACAGAGGACTTATTCCCCTGGGTGATGAGGCCTTGTATACCAAGTCCTGATTGTTGCCTGGATTTCCTGTGCTGTGTGCACGGACTGCAGACTGGAGCAACATTGACAGGAGATCTGCCTTCCTTCTCCAGCTGGCAGCAGGATGACTCATTGTTTACAGGCCCCTCTGCTCTGCTATCATGTTGAACGGCCGTGACAGCAGTTTTCCATGGAATCACAATCGTTGCATGTCGCAACATGACACAGAGCTGCGCAAACCTTTCCTCTATAAAATAAAGGAGACACTCTCTCTCACAGCCTTTCGCTGGCCTCTCCACCAACCCCGTCCGCTGGAGTGTGTCAGGGGTGTTTTGAACCAGCTGGTGGACGATACGGCAGAAATCTGCCAAAGAACAGAAAACTTGTCTCAAGAGGCACTTTAAAAGGTGAGGAAGCTGACAACAAAGTGCAAACAAAATATTTCAAGCCGACAGAAACAAAACAAACTGAGGGCAAAAGTTTGGTTTTCTAAGAGGAAAAAGATTGTATGACTTATCGTCCAGTTCTGAATAAATCAAGTAAATACAAACACACACCTCATTGCAAGGTTGAATGGAGCTGCAGGCCGGTGGTTCCCAGAGCATTTTGGCAACACCAGTGGAAAAAGTTACTGCTGAATTAACCTTTTGTTTCACTGCAGAGAATACATATGGGCTTCCTCCAACAACAACCACTTGGTCCCTTCAACCTCTGAAACCTGCAGTCCAATCAGGAACTCCATGGCTCACTTTAGGAGTGTTAAAAAAGAAAGCCGTAGACCAGCGCAAGTCCAATAATCCCAAACGCTACATATGTACAATATTACATATTAGTTATGAAAAAATACAACAAATATCCTATAGAGAAATCCTAGACCTGGTGAGTAGTCTGTGTGTCATAACCAAGAGGGGTTTTATAAGAAATTAACTGTACTTTGTTTTGCCTCTGCTACAGTAGGGACTTTGCCTTCGGAGAGTCACCGGTAAGTATCCGATCCTGTCACGCCGATATTAAAAAGCTTAACCGGAGATGGTTTTCAAGTAAATTAGAGAAAACAAAATCTCCTGATTAGTCAATTAAGTGGCACATTAGCCAGGGAGTTAATTAAAAGATAGGCCATAGTCTTTAAGGATACGTCGCTAAAGCAAGAGGAGTGTTTAAACAGGAGATTGAACAAATGGTGCTTATTAAAAACTTCCAGCAAGTCACTTGACATCTAACACATCTTGCACCTAGAGCTACACAAACAGATGTGTCACACGGTGCCAGTCTCAGGATTCCGCTATGTAAATCTTTGGGATCGGCGAGACCGTGGAGATGAAGGGGAGAAGAGCCAGGAATCACAGCAAGCCGGCACGTCAAGATGTTTAAAGCTGCCTACATTCAGGGGCTTAGAGCGCCTGCCACAGCAACCAGTGAGGCAAAAACCTGCTTCGGCTGCGGCAGAAGTTCCCAGTGTGTCGACTCAAATTGGTGACTCTTGGTTAGCTTCATGTCCAGACTGAGTGCCGGGAAGATAGGTTTCTAACTAAACAAGATCATTAAGGGGAATGTTACACCAACTTACCAAAAAATGACCATGAGAGCGAAAAATTCCCAGAGCAAATAGCAAGAGGTAGGAGGGGTGGATGACAGAGCACTGAGAGTTACGAGTTGACTAGACCACAATGTCACGGTTCAAAATGTTTGCGCTTGCGCATGTGCGTGTGCGGTCAGAAATAAAACCCTTGAGAGTTAGAAGTCAGGTACTCTAAAACATCACAGTTCACCACACTGTGTTGACGCCTCTGAATCACGTTCCATAAGGAACAATGCAACAGCTGACAGGTCGCACCAGGGAGCATCACGCCAAGACTGAATAATTCCTGCCACGTGTTCATTTATAAACCATCTATGCATTCTCTAATGTAGGACATTTGCATATCCATTTATATCCAGGAAGTCGAACCACGACAATTCCTGCCAAGCAGGCAGGAAAAATCTTTATATATGTGTTTGTTACTTTGAGAGATGGGGGGGCTCACAAATCAGTGAGCACGTCCATTGGGCACATTGCCTTTAAGGGCAGATACCAGCTCTTCAACACCTAGTGCACATGAGCTACAGCAACAGGATCAGAAGCTCCTCCTTGCAGTGTCGTCTTTGCGCCAGTCGCTAATCTAAAATGAGTGCCTCTACACAAGCACTCTTTGTAACTAACTGGCTTGTCTCAACGGCTCAAAGACCTCGAACCCAACAAATGGAAGAAATTCCCACAGTGGAGCCAGGGAGAAGGTGTATCCTGAAGGTGCGAAGGTCAAATGACGACACACTGCGAACTAGATGAGACGCCGACAGTCCAGTGCCAGGGTGCGTTCGTAGAGAGCATGTAAACACTGTACACGTCGTGTCTTCCTACCACAACACCATTGATACACGCGTGAAGTTTGGCGTGACAAAGACAGGTCAGTCCCGTGACGTGAACAAAGCCGGCGGGTTTCGCGTGCAGGTTTTCTCACGTATCATTCCCCTAGGCCACACTCACACAAACCCACCGGGTTTCATTCCTCGGGTTAAGGCGGCGCCTTGCTGATTAGATATGATGCCTCGGTGTGCACCGGCGCCGGGCTGTCACCGTGTGGTTGGCAAACAAGGCTGTGGAGGTGACTGTTAAAGGGTTGACATGAAAGCAGACTATTCGGGGGACGCGCCTGTGAGTTGGGAGGCCTCCGGAGAAGACGCTACCTGTGGGTTTCATCTCTATTACAGCCCTTTTCAAAGGCTTGAAACAGGCGTTGTGAAGACGAGAATCCAAAAGCTAAACGACTTGAAGTGCGGAATGACAGGCATCTAATAGGAAACGCCATACATTCAATTTGACACAGGCCATCGGCATCGGCCTGTATTCATCTTTAAAGTGCCTTTCTAAACATGCGGTCTCATCGCCGTGAACGTGTGTGTAGGTGTTTTTGCGCCTGTGTGCTTACGCGCGCACTTCTGAGGGTTTGAGACTTCATCTGTCAGTCACGTTAACTCAAGAGGGCTGCTCCAAGTGGACATTTGTATTCCTACAGCCACACAGGGCTGGTAGTATTAAGACCTATCTATCCATCCATGTTTTTTTCTGCATGAAAGCATGTAAACCAGTCTCTTCACTACCAGTAGCTGTTACGCTAGTCTTATTCACACACACACATTTGATATGATATTCCATCAACTGTCAGGATTCTAAAAAGCCTCACAAGAACGACAGTAAGCAAAAGGCCTGATTGGCTGAACAGTTGCAACTGTTTCATATGGGAGATGTTCCCCAATGAAGCGCTGACAGAGTAACAAGGAGGATAATTATGCTAATCCCCTCTATACAGCACCTATTTACGTATGAAGAAAGAGAGGAGAAAAACAATTATTGTTCTGAAAATAGGCTACGTAATAAACATTTGATTGCTTTTTAGCTACGGTACCTTTGAGAAGCGTGGCAGAATTAAATGGTTGTAAATAACCATATTATAATAACAAACTCGGCTTTCCAAACAAACTGTCAATCTCAACTAGATGGATTGGGGGCCACTTGGGACTGTTCATTTAAGTGATGTTAAGAGCAACCAATCAAACCAGTGAGTCGGAGAAGAAACCAGAGCACAGTCACGTCAGCAAATGACGGCTTACAATGGTGACATCTAATTTATACCTCCAGGGTCGCGTACAAGCAAATAAACAGGCATTTCGGTTCCAAATGTCCTCCTCAATTTGTCTCTCCTACAGCCAATTGCTTTCGGACAGGGAGAAAAAGGTCGAAAGTGCTCAACTTGGGTACATGGCCACAAGTCTTCAACAACACCCCTCCATCCTCCAAACAAATGAAACTCTGACAGGCCTTGACACAAATTGTCCATTTATGCTTACTTACAGATACAACAGACAGCGGGGACCTCTGCGCCACATTCATCCAGCAGGTTTTGGGCTAGGATCATGCTCCCCATAAGCGCTTGGTGCTAGCAGTCTTTACAAGTCGGCAGTGCCTCAAGGTAACAGAGAGATTAAGCACAGTGAGCTGCCCTTCTGCAGCAGCAAAGCTGTAGTGGAGGGGGGGGTCTTTAAATATTTAGGGTATGAGTACAATAACACGACGCTGCTCAAAGAAAAAAAGAGAATACAAATCATCTAACCTGGAAATCATTTACATTTTATTCCTGCGTCAGTTTTGTAGGTAACCAGGGTTTTAAAAAGCTGCGTTTTCTGGGTGATAATACGTGTTTGTTTGGCAGTCATAACCTGTTGAGGTGATGTGTTACGTTTGGAATCTAAAAGTTTTCATATATAACCAAGTCACCACTATTTAAAAAGACTTCCACCGAGACACAATCATCCACCTTTTTAAGCTCTTCAACATAAGTATCTTCCCACTTAAACACCACCTTAATATGGTATTCCTTAAGTATGATTAGTTTCATTAGCGATTCTTATGAGCGCAGATCGACTGCGGCCATACTTTCAAGCATTTTCATAACAAGCAAATAAACATCACGTGCACAGCTTCCCCGTCTTTGCCCTGTGTCAGAGTCAATTAACTTCTCCAGGTAATGACCCCATTTGCATAGTAAACCTGACCAACGCGTGAACACTAATGGGGCCACTACCTGAGGAGATTAATTGAGAGTGACATGACTTGAACTCCCTTTTTATTTTTTTTCCCTCCATCACTTTCCTGCTTACCCCTTCTGAAAGATCTCCCTCATATTATTTTAATAGCGCGCTACGAGCGTAAATAGCGGGAGTCCTTCAGACTTTGACACGGGCTCTGAGAAGAAAGGACGTTGCCTGCATTATGCATCATCACATGTGATGTTCAGAGCCAGGCCATTGCTGGGCTGCATGGTGTTCCTAACCTTGGCAGAGAATAAAAGAACACCCCGAGCTTCATCAGTGAAATGAAATATGAGATGTATCTTATTAACACACATGCTGCATCTCTCTTCTAATTGCCTTCATTTGGATGGGCTGAAAAGGACAGCGGCACGAAAGAACGCCCAAACATAGATGGATACACTCCAGGGCTAAACAAAGTGAAACGTACTGAAGTTGGAGCCTTTTGAAAGTGGCAGGCACATTCCTGAATGGTAAATTGCTATGTAATGCACACGTCCTCTTGTTCCTAAAAAATTACTTGTATTAGATATAATTACAGGTCTGGTTAATCTTATCAATATGTGACGAAAGTCGACCACTAAGGCAAAAATGACTAAACTAAAACACCATTAAAGCTCCCTGTCACTTTATGCAATAAAAAGGTGACAGAGAAAAGCTGTAATTTGTTCTCATGGCTGAGGGCAGTAGACATTCATTTCCTGAGTGAGAATTCCATCCCACCTGAAAGAAGCATAGGAGAGAGAGAGACAAGGAGAGAGAGGAGAAAGCTGCGTGAAAAGGCACTCTAATGACTTATTTAATATTGTAAGAGAAATTACCCCAGGTCCAGCAACCGCCAAATTTCTCAAGACTGAAAACAGAAACAATGGAAGTGCCTTAATTGTGACATTACAGGCTCTTGCACAGTCAGAAACAGAGGGGGACTGATTAAAAGGACTAGGAAGGTGGGTGACTTTGTGAAAAGGTCATCACACACATACCTACAGCACCTGGAGTTTTCATGTATTTTTTCGTCAAAAAAAAGAGATGAAGAGAAGAAAACGAGAAAGAAAGAGCTCCTATGTGATTACTGAAGGACTGGAGTTCCAGGGGCCCGGCCTGATACATTCCAATACATTAGTGAAATAAGATGGTAATTTTCTGGGCAGGATGTATCCGGGCAGAACATGACAAAAAAAAGGATGGTCCGTGTCTCAGTTAGCTTGCAGGGGGGGACGGCCTGCCATAATCACACCGTGGCCAGGTGGGGCGGGCGCCGGGTTAATTGAGAGGTTAACAGGAGGTCGTGTCAGTCAAAGATCAGGGCGGTGCTGTACCCGGCAGGGGGCCCGTGGAATCCACTCTGCACGTTCCCGGCTGACCTCGCTGAGTGTTGGCGGCCGTGTTTCTGTGTTGCAGCGCTGTGTCTATGTGATATTTTTTAACAGAGTGCAGAGGGGGACCCACATTAAACTGAACTACATAGACAACCTATTGTCTCGGAGTGATGAATGGTGGGGATGAAAAGGCAAGCTAAAGTAACAGGTTCAGTATTACAGGCTCTCTGGCCATGGTTGCTTGTAGGACACAGGACTCACTGTTATTCACTGTTAAGTCTACTGGCACGGTCCGGCCTGTGGTCACAGTAAACACGTCCCTGGATGTGGTCACACTAAACACGATCCGGACTGTAATACAACAGAATCCTAAGAAGTGTAAAATGCTAGAAGCATAGGAGCAGATCACTTTGGGATTTTGCCATGGTTGTCATGCCAATACTGAATATAAAAATGTGACAAAGGCGGCTTATACCCAAGAAACAAAGACAAATGGTATGGTATGGCAAACTATATGACAATAGACTGGGTAATATTTTATTTATTTCAGACTTGACTCAATTAAAGTATAACAGAGTACAACGTTCGTAGTATGCTGAATGTAGTGAAAGGAAGGCATGGAAGATGTAAAATGGGATGAGAACACAGTAGCCTATATAGCTTAAGAGGTCAAGTAATGGACAGAATATAAAAACAATACTACATCTGGACAAAACCAAACATACAAAATGTGCACAAATGTGTTTGAAGAAATCTTCACATTATTTATAGTGCTGTTTCTCTTATTGGTCCTGTTCATACCCACCCGGAAAACATTGTGAGAAAATAAACGGTTTGCTAAATGTAAAGATGTCTATGGCTTAGATTCATGTAAAACACAACTAAACAATGTGCAGCAAAAGTCTCCATCCAACTCCTTTCAAACACAATCAAAAACAAAGCTCCACGCGATGAGAAGGCCAAAGACTTGACAGCACATTATCTTTGATGACGTGATGTGAGGACGGGACTTCCTACCCTTTAACAAAGCGACCCACTAATGAGTCACTGTGTTAAGTATCACTAAAACAACATCAAAGCAAATCTCTTATTCGAGGCTGAGAACATGACTAACGCCCGGCCGAATGATTCACCACAAAGTCAACTTGAGATATACCGAGTGAAGTAGGGGGGAAAAATCCTTTATGGTTGTACTACTCTTCCGCATTTGATAGCCCAGAATATTTCCATATTGTGTTGCAAGTCATTCACTAGTAATCCAAAAGCTGCTTAAAGAAACCAGGGTCACCCACGTTTTAATTCCTTATCACTTTAAGTCGTTAAAGTCAAGTTTGAGTAACTCTGAGGCAACGTCCCAAAAAACACAACATCACAAAAATAATAGTCGTACCGTAATGAAAGTGAAAAGCGAGGAGGAAATTATTGATTATCAACAATATACACACAATTCATTTCCTTTTCCGCAAATGTTGTGCATTCACCCGTTTAAAAAAATATCAGTCACATGTACAGTATATTCCAGGAAGCCAGTATATCCAAGGTCAACCTAATAAATGTATGGCTTAAAATACTGATAGATGATGGGCTGGTATATAGGGGTAAACAAAAAAATACATTTCAGCCAATATGGCTTTACAAAGAATAGGGGTACATGACACAGTATACGTAAATCAAACTGTTCATTACTCATTATCATCCAGACAAAAAACTAAATGATTATATCTGGAGTGAATTGCTGACGGTAGTTATAAATCCAAATGTTGTTTGATTTGATAGCAACAATGGCACCATAGCAAAATCTGGACATCGCTGATGTCCTTTAACTACATCTTAACACCCAAGTCACCATTAAATGATTTGCCCATAGTGATCAATAAAAGCAGGAATCCACCAAAGGTAAATCTCTCTGACAGACTACATGAATCATTCGTCAAAATACTCTGGGATGTGATGTGACTATTGAGCAATAGTCATTCTAAAGTTTTGGTCTTCTGACACTGGTTATTTATATGCATCAGGGTTAGGTGAAGTTAGTGCTAAATGTAGGAACCAGGATTTCATGTTCATTTCAAGCTGAATGTTTTCAAAGGTGGGAGGGGCTGAGACTTCCTGTTGGTCAGGGAAGAGCCTTTAGTACTCTCCCTCATTATGAATCAGCCCTGAACTGAATCCTGTATCTGAGGCGATAACACAACATTACATTTTTGGCCAGAGATCATCAGAAGTTATGCATAACATTGCTCCATTTAGCCTGATGTCAGTAACTTAAACACAAAATAAAAATTAAAAGTGAATATAACCTAAAAGCATGTAAATGGTTTACAATTTAAAGAGGCTAGAACAAAAATGTAGAAAATACATAACAGAAAATATAAATGCCAATCATCCAGATATAGTTGTCTAACATTCAAACAGCTTCCTTGAATTAAGCTTTAAGGCACAAAGCAAGCTACAGTAGATACTGACTAACTCTGGCTGTTCTGATGGGTTGCCCATCATTCACGAGTATGTAAAAGTTTTACCACTATCACGAATAAGAAAGTCAAGTTCCAGAAAGCTCCCAAAATGTTTACAGTGTCCTACAGTAGTGACCAAAAATCTACTAAATATCAAGGTGATGATTAAAAAAAAGCAAAATTCTAAGGAAAATCTATTCATTTTGTTAAGCATCAGAGAAGTACATTCTGATAGAAAAAATAACTTTCAGGTAAAGCTTTCAGGTAAAGCTGTCAAGAGTATTCCAGTAATAATACCAATGTCTATCATAATACTTTTTAAAGCATTGATTAACATATGTCTAAAAACACAAAATAAAACACTTATGTAAATGAAATATTCATACAGTGCCCTGCTTAATTACAGGGACACTGAAGCATGTTTGGACTGGAAATCCAGCAATTACTATGAGGTTAAAATATAGATTCTGAGCATTTGAAGCTGATTTTTCCTACTAGTTCCACAGTATAATTATGACAACACCTATGACACACACACACCCATTTCAGGTCACCAAAACTATTGTGACAATTGACTTGACATATATATATATTTATTCTAGGTTAATCCTTGAATAAATATATTGTTTGAGAAAAAAGGGAATATAGGAGGGGG
This sequence comes from Esox niger, assembly GCA_016801105.1. Classification (NCBI taxonomy): domain Eukaryota; kingdom Metazoa; phylum Chordata; class Actinopteri; order Esociformes; family Esocidae; genus Esox; species Esox niger. The sequence continues at coordinate 11,285 of JACXGJ010010395.1, forward strand.
TGTTATGTTATGGCAGCCACTAAAAAATGTCTGTAAAATTACAGGCAAATGAAAATGTATGCTGGGAGATGTACAGCACTAGGATGGAATACTTAGAATAATAATTTGTTGTTTTATCCAAATACATCCAAAATATCCAGAAACCATGTCAACAAAAAATCAGCATTGTAAAACAAAAACAACCAGAACTCAACATCAACATACCAATTGTAATTCAGCAAAATTAGAGAATTGGTTAGGGGTTTGAATATATTTGCAAATGCAAAATGTGAAATGGTGAAACAAATGTCAACAAATAGCCTGAAATTAAAGTTGAGAATCTATACTTAACCTCATTGTAATGATCTCCCCCCTAAACAATTTGGAGTTGAGATCCAAATAAAAATGCTTCACGGTCCCAATACATACAAAGGGCAAATCATAACATGTTTATACTTGTGGTATGTAAGAAAGGTTTTTTCTGACCCCTGTTTGGCCATGTTGGCCCAGTGTAGATGAATAACTCCCTGTGTGGGCCCAATATCACTCCAACACACAGACAGACACACGTTTTACTATAAGTGTGAGAACTTAGTGACCGTAGTACATTAACACTAAATTCTTATTCTCTAAACCTTAAATCGTTTTTTGGGTGGGGAGATAAGATCAACAATGACCAAGGATTCATGATCTACCTGTAAAAATATCTATATAAGTATCATTTCAACTGATACTTTAATAGAAAAATCAAACCTTACCCCACATTAAAATACTAACCAACAAGCCTAAATAAGCCATTTATAATAGGGAGGGCCAGCATAGTGTCTTCACTAGTCCTGATTTACCATGTGTGACTACGAGAATGACGTCCCCACTAGTCCTGATTTACCAGGTTTGACTACGAGAATGACATCCCCACTAGTCCTGATTTACCATGTGTGACTACGAGAATGACGTCCCCACTAGTCCTGATTTACCATGTGTGACTACGAGAATTACGTCTCCACTAGTCCTGATTTACCATGTGTGACAACGAGAATGATGTCCCCACTAGTCCTGATTTACCTCCCACACGCGAGCACACGCCCCCCCCAAAAAACCCGGGCCCCTGTTTTCTGTCGTGCCTCCCTCTCTCCCGGAGCCCACTGTACCGACAGCGGGGTGGCAGCAGCACTGCCCCGCCCGACCCCACCACGGTCCTCCCTATGTGGGGAAGCAGATGCCACAACACTCCATGCAGATCTCCAGGCAGTCGGAGGACTCGCAGCAGGCGTCCATGATGCCACAGTCCATGTCCATGCAGGGGCAGCTGCAGTCGTCTCCGAGGTCCTCGCCGCAGCAGCAACAGCAGCAAGCCTCAGAGGTGCAGACGCCGCAGCTGGCCTGAGCCACCACCATGTTGCACAGGGTTAGGAACTCACAGAACAGGCAGGCCAGGATACAGTGGACACAGCAGTCTGGAAGCGCAAAACGCCATGTCCGCAAAGAGGCGCGCGTAAGATGGGAAAAGGATGAAGGTTGGATAGAAGAACACAGGAGACAACAGATCCGTGAAAAGGAAAAGGAATGGAAAACAAGAGCAAAAGCAAATTGAAAGTGGATGGGGGGGAGAAATGTGAACAGTGTGAGTTAATCCATGTCTTTTGTAATCACATGCCTTGAGCAGGGCTCAGGCAGTTCTAAAGTCACAAACCAGACTGGCCAATTACTCCTGAAAATGCAGGATATAGCATAACGCTCTTACAGTCAACACAAAAGACATGCGGTCAATACTTCTTTACGAATCAAAACAGATGAAAGCACAATTCAACACAAGACCTTGTATATTCAGGACCGTAAGTAGAGGAAAACGTGTACATGACTGATTTGTTTGTGAGTGTGTGTGTGCGTGCAGGTTCGATCTGGAAGTATATAATCTGGAGTGTGATCTGGTGTGTATCCGTACACCTGTGTGCATGCAAAGGAAAGGGCACAAGCGGAGGAAGAAGTTGCAGACTAACCAAGGATGGCTGGGCTAAAAAGAATCAGTGAAATTCAAAGGTACCGAATTCCACTTTTGGGGTTTTGATTAGCAGGTTTCCGAATAATTGGGGCATTACCATGCAAAAGGTGCTGGCTTGATCATGGAAAGCTGATTAGCAAAGTCCGAATTCCTTTCCCTGGCAAATTGCTGCGCTAATGCTGCTGTTTCTTTCATCACTGATTAACATTGAACCTATTTTTAGACCTCACACATGGCTGGAAAGTGTGACGCCGAATCACTGTTGTCTTCCAATGAATCTCCTTAAGCAGGTTTTGTTTTATTAGATGGAAATTTGTTATTAGTTGGTTGCACAGTTGTGGCACAGTTGTTACCAAATGTCTGTGATGTCACGTACAAACACATTTTCCATGAAATTCAGGTGGCACACAAAAAACAAAACCCAAAATTAATTTTGAGGAAAATTCTCATTTCAAATGTTTGAAAAAGTGCAGACAAACAGTATTTTAAGTTTGGGATAGTATGTAACCAATCTCCCCTGGCCTGATTTATTTTGTAGCATGTAAAAGGGAAATCCCTGTCACTCTTTGGCTGGACCATACAAATCACCTTCCATCCCAGCTAAAAGTTGAGGTGCAGCAGAGCTTTGGAGAGGCAAGAAATGATAGAGATGCAAAATAATAGCATTACAGAATGCCTTTGCACAAGTTTCTTCAGGCCTCAAACCTGTAACAGACAGGGATCCATTTTGATTAGATTTGAGGAAGAGCGGAAAAGAAAAGTATAACATTGGAGAGAAGTCGCCTAGGATGAAGACTGTTGGAGGCTCATATTTTGTTATTCAAAGTAGTGAATGCGGGAAGATAAAATCCGAGAGGCAGCAGGTAGTCTAGCAGCTGGAGCGTCTGGCCAGTAACTGAAAGGATACTTGATCAAATCCCAGAGCTGGTATAGATATGTCCCTGAGCAAGGCAGTTAACACAAACTACTCCAAGGTAGTTCCTATAAAGAATGGTTGCAGTCAGAAATGGATAAAAATCAACATGTATATGTAAGAAAAGGTGTTCTGAGAAAGTTTCAAAGCTAATTATCATTAAAGGTAAATATAAGTTGAATACTTTAGAATAAATTTGTCATAAAGTCATGGCAAAATGTAATGGCACCCTTGCTTTTAATTGAAATTACTAATATTCTCTCTTAAAATGATGAATTTGATCAAAGCATTTAGTCACCTTAGACAAAAAAAATACTTAATCAGAGGCTTTGGCCAAAGTAACTGCAATTAAATGCTTATAGTCATGGATGAACATCTGGCACATCTGTATTGGCAGTTTGGCCCAATCTTCTCATGCAAACTGCTTTAGCATTCCCAGATTTGAAGGGTGCCTCCACACTGCTGTTTTCAGATATTGCTGCAAGTCTTTTATGGTTTTTAGATCTGGACTCATTGCTGGTCACTTCAGAACAGCCCGGCATCATGTCTTTCTCGCACTTTACACTCCAGAAGGCCTTAGTATTTTAGAGATTTAATTATGCCATGAACAGAGATCCCAGGCCTAAAAGCAGCAAAGCAGAACCAGTGAAGAATTACCTGCTTAAGAACAAAATGTTTCTAACTATTTCTAAAAGGTGTCAATAATCATGACTGAGCCATTTTAAGAATTAAGACTCCATAGGATTGAGTAAATTGTTAAACTTTGGGGTGATTCTTCAGTTGCAAACCTAAGAAATAAGTGAACACCCAAAGACTTAGAATTTCAACAGTTTTCTGAAATAAAATAGTGCATTATTTGAATGAAGGCTGTAAATATTTTTTTAATTGACATGGAATTTTGTCATCATTTTAACATCTTTTATACATATTGGACACCATTCCAGCTATTTCAGTTCCTGTGCACTTTCTGAAAAAGTTAAATGATGAAACCCTCAAAGGCGAATTCATCGAAAACTTGGAGCGCCTCGCAATAATAACGACAGTAGCAGAACAGTGCAGTGTGTTCTGATACAAAATGATCTCAATGTTGTACATAGCATCAAGCAAGATGTTGCAGCATCTTAGTTAGCCATTCACTTGGATGTATAATTCAACAGCAGCGATTAGGAGAACCTTGCAGAGGGAAGCGAGGAGGGAGACGTATACAAGAACGCTGGACTGCCACAGAGAAAAATACAGCCCAAATTGACACCGCCTCAGTGAGAGAGGGTTCATGTTTAATGTCAGGCCGCGGTGAGGATCCCGGGAATCTGGAGGGCCAAAAACAGCGGCAAGCGCCTCAGAGGAAATAGTTTGAGACATCTGGAAAACTCCAAAGGCTCACATCAAAAAGAGGAGCAGCATGACATAAAACAAGCTGGAATGGGAGCGCAGACCAGCGAGCCGAGCAAAAACATTCAAATGAAGGGAGACTGCTGGGTGGACAACCAAGATACAGCCTCTCTGCCCGTGTTTCAAGGCCTGGCATGGGAGGAGGGGAGAGGGATAGAGACTGAGAGGATCACTCCAGGCCAGGATAATGCATAAACGTGCACAAAACATACAGCACCTACAGGAAACATGGAAAAGGGACCCGACAGCACACAACAAGTTAAAAGGTTATGGAATCTGTGCAATGTAACCAGATGACAGCATTTTAAATCAATAAAAGCCATCCTAGATATGAATGGGACTTAACGGAGCGTAATTGATTGATTATACACCGAATAACAATCACCTGAAAAGACGAAGTCAACATCATTTTCTGACAGCAGCTTCTACAGAATTGTCATCACAAAGTCATTTCTGTGCCAGACAACATGTGCAAAGAATGCTTTGCACTAAAATCCCCTGAGCTGGGATCTCGTCTTGCTAAGCTTTATTCTTCTAGTGTTCAGAAGGGCTGTTTAGTAGCTAATTTCACAGGCAAACAGATTATGGTAATCCATGTAAACATTAAAACACAACAGCTTGCAGTTTTCCGCCGGGAAATAAACACTTGAGTGTGAACATATTGATTCAGAGAACACAAGTCGACAAATAACCAACACAAAAGCTGTAATGAGACAGACTTATTGAACTGCTGTTGTCGCTATTTTTCTTTGCCAATTAAGATGCAGGGGGAAAACAAAGCACCTGTGGAATACATCCCTGGTGATCCTTTTACTTGTATCATAGCCTTCATTTTCAGGGACCTTTGTACCACTTGTTAGCCTGGGTAGCAATCTGCTGCATACTTCAGGTTTATCTCAAACACAAAGACCCTTTAAATGTTTCTGATTCATATACATAAACAGACTTCAATACGGTATTGTACATTAACCTTACAAGAGATGCCCTAGCCCTCTGCAGGACAAAGTAAAAGACAAAGCCAGGGGAGGCAAAGACGAGGCGATGATAAAAAGGGAACAGGAGGCAGGTTAGATAATGGACAGCAGATAGCGGACAGCTGTTACAAGGTACAAACAGGATGTGTGTGCGGTTCCCCGACAGACAGACAGAGAACCACTGTTAATGAGGAGCTGCAGTGGGCCTGGAGGTTTGAGGACAGACACATGGGGCCATTCAGAGGGAGGTAGGGAGGGATGACACTTAGCAGGAACCCTGGGCTCCTCTGTCTCATTAGGAGGTCACACCTTGCTGACCAATAGTCACCAGGAACACCGATCACCTTCATTACCGCACTCACCTCCGCCTCGCACCTGACAAAAGGATGGCTCCCCCTGAATGGTGAAATACAACCTTTTCCTTGTTGTTAAGGAAAATAGAGGAAGGCCTTCGCCGAATGATCGCACACTTCGATCATTACAACACAAAAAGCGAGAGAGGCTGTGAAATTCTGAAAGCCTATTCTGTCCCCTCGACACATGAAATGTTAATGGAACGAGACCACTAGAGGTGTTGATGAAGTGTTAGGGGAAGAGTAAAGCCAAGCAGATGACGAATGCATGTTCGTAGCGTGATTATGAGGGACTGATCAACACCAACAACTCAATGTTGGAGCGCAGAACTTACCTACTGGTGAAAGTGTGTGTGAATGTGTGTGTTTTACACAAGAAGGTATGTGCGGGTATAATCGACACCCGTGCCTGTATCTCACCGTCTGGCAACGTCCCGGGTTTGTGGGATCCGGTGGAACTGCCCTTACTCCGTCGGCTGCTGTCGCTGTTGACCGACAGGCTGGAACGCAGCTTGTTCTGCATTTTCTGGGAGACTCCGGCCGCCGAGTGCTGCCGCCTGGGTTGCTCCGCCCCACAGGAACACTGCCGGCGGATTCCATTGCCATTACTCAGGCCGGGGGAGGATTGGCGGCCATGCTGACTGTTGGCAGAAGCAGTGTCCCCTCCTCCCTCGGCGTGCTCTCCCTGCACAGAGGCAGTTGGCTGTGGCAGCACCTGAGGTTGAGCTGCATGGGAAATTATATATATACTTTCAGTTGGATGGCACTCGCTGTACTTCTAGCATGTAGCATATCTGATTGAGAACATTCATTTTCTGTGTACTATATGCAGATCTCAGGTATGAGGAGGATGTTAAATAAAATCCTGATCTTTTGTACACTTGTGAAGAGCACCAAATACATAACCTTTAAGACACACATAAGAGAATACTTCAAAACATTCTTGAGGCGACACATGAATGAATGCATGAATGAACGTGCTGGCATAGAGCCTTAACAAACAATAGAGAACAGGAACCCTTATACATCCACATGATGGCAGGGTTTTCATTCCTGCAACGGGTGAACGCAGCATTTGTTCGGAGCAGCGCGCAGGTGAGTTTGTCAGACAGACAGAGAGAAAGAGAGAGAGAGAGAGAGAGACAGAGAGAGAGAGAGAGAGATAGTGAGAGAGAGAGAGATTATTGCTTAAGCCTTCTTGCCTCTGCTACAGTACTGCTTCCCCTTTTGCTTTCTCAAAAGCTCCGGCTCTTTACACTCTTTGCTAGGCGCGTGACAGGCACAGCCAGCCGTGAGGAATCAAGCCGACGAACAGAACGAACAGCAGGCCATCTGATAAAATGAAGGGAGCGCTGGCATTTCCAGGCGAAGAGACTCTTGCACATTCAGCTCTACTGGGAGCTCCTGCATTACCTTCCATCTGCATCTGAAAGGGGAGAAGGAAGGCAGCAGCAAGGCAACTTATTGAGTGCTGCTGAATTATTCATATTTCCTTTTTTTGGGGGGGGATCTTTTGCTTTCTTTTTAACAAACTCTGCATTTTAGGGTGCAGGTTCTGTACTGTACAAGTGGCAGCCCATACTACAGTACAACAATCACAGGTGAACTTTTCCAGTAACAGCCATGTGATCAATCGTTGATTTGTACAGTGCTACAACTGTCAAAGTGGATGCACCAAACAGAGATCCATCTGCCTGCTCTTCAGTGGTTTCATTCCTGCCAGCTCACCAACAAGTGCAATTATTGTTAACAAGAGAAAGGAAAATCTAGCTGTAGCCCAGTGTTTTATAACACACTCTCAGCACCCAGGGAGCCCTCTGACGAGAATGTAGATGTAAAACAACGCAATTAAAAACAGGCACTGCTTTGTCTCCATACAGACCTCTGTATAAACAAATACAGACTTTTGGGATCAGGTTTCAATGCATTTTGAATTAGACAATTGGTTGGCATAAAGCAGAATTCATTATGCTCAGATTTAAGTCCAGGTTGATGGATTTGACAGCTTTTTACACGACATTGTTAATAAACTAAGGAGATTCAACAATTGCTTGTTTTCACATTTATCTGGTTATATAAATAAACTTTGTTATGGTGAAAATAAGGAGTATCCTGTAATGAGATACATTTTTTAACACCGACTTCACAGAAGAGAATACAGAAATTAAATTAGCTGCATAAGATAGAAAACGTGGAGAACAAGCAAAAATAAAAACAACCTGGAAACCTAGCAACCTAACACTGAAACGTCGTCCCGGACTGGGACTGGCAGCCAGCAGGTATCAAAGCCTGGTCTCAGATGTGAAAGTCAAACACTCTACATACTATAAGGTGACTTTGTAATCATCAAATCAATGGAAACAGCCTCAGCCAGTATTGCAGCGATCCATTTCAAAAGGAGAAGGCCACAGCGGCACTACAGTTTCCCTTTTACAGTTTGCTATTGACAAATGAATCTTTTGATTCCCATGATTTGATTCTCCATAATTGGATGGAACCCATATTATTGTGTAGTCAATTATTTCATTATAAAAAAGACTAACATGAATTGTTATTCTTCTATTAATGAACTATTTTGTGAAACAAGAATTGGGGAGTGGGTCCTCCACAGCAGGTAGTTTATTTAAAGAAAGACTTAGACTTTCCATGCTTTAATTGCCAGGAGGGTTGTGAAAGATAGGGAGCTTCTGCTGAAAGAGATGTGGACTGGATTCAAACCCATAAGGCACCCATGTGCACTCCAGGTCACGAAAGCAGTTTATTAAATGTGTGGCCTAGTCAGTGCTAAAGTCATAGTTCAATACTAGAGCTGGAGTTAGCCTAGCCTGGCTGGGTAGACATCACAGGCCTGTGTGACACAACACTCTGGCTTAAAAATTGACATTAGCCTATGAAATAAATTAGCCATAGCACCGTGTATAATAAAGCAGTCTTTCTTTTCATACAGAGGTCATGGAGGCATCTGCAAACGACCAGCCCAGAGTCTGTCTATCCACTGCCTCAGCTGACATAATTACCTTTCGCTTTGGAGAACGCCAACCTTTCAATTTAAAAAGTATAAATAGTTATTAGGAAACCACAACATAAAAAAACGGAGCGCATGAGCAGTGGTTTGGGTTTCCGACGCACAGGAACGTGGTTCAAGTACAAGCACATTTCAAGGAACATGTTCCCGTCTCACTGGCAGACGGAGTTGTATTTTTATCCAAGGAAGACGACGGGTGACTGAGACGAATGAACAGGAACAGAGTAATATTCATAATCATTGATCACGGTAATAATGACCCTGCCAAATATGATGAGGACCACACTGAACACATCCATTTTGCTGAATTACTGTCCTCCTACCAGGTAGTAAGAAAACATCTCATTACAAAAGTCAGTAAAACATCCACCTGGATAACAACTGCATAGCTTTTCATTTTTACACTACAACAGTTTGATTTAGATGAACAAGACCTAATGCCAGATTTATACCTGAGAATAGTTTTTATGGATATGTATGGGAATAAATTAGGGTGTGACACTTCCCCACCCGTACTGCATTGAATAGAGTGGAGACACAGGAAGACTGGTTTGGTCCTTTCAGCTCCATAAACAGAATCGATGTTGGGAAGCAATGAAAAACATCCCCAGCATCAGCAGTGGTTGGACTGAGAACAACAAGTTAGTTACCCGGTGAACAAGGTCAGTGGTGAGGCGCAAGTGCATTTATTCATCCGATTTCAATGATATCGCGCTGACGACAACCGGCGTAGTCCAAATGCCCTCTCGCTCTATAAATTGGGTATACCATTTCCATGGGCATATAATATAAATGCCCTGTATTCAGTATACCTATCCGGATGAAAACATATCCCACCCAAAAAACTCGGAAAAAGTTTAAATAATCATAAGCGATTAAAATTTAACAGTTGTGTGGTTCACCACAAAAACCTGTTTCGGAGCCGGGGTAGCGCGAGCTGGTGGATGCACACGACCTGACAGGTCACATTAAAACACCATGTTAAGGTGAAGGAAAAACACTTCAAATTGGACTTCTAAGCGCCCTATTTCCAACACATCAACAACTGTTGAGAGTGTACATTTGCAGTTGAATAATACATGGAATATTCCTCTACACAGGCTGTCAAACATATCACTGAGGGAACTGGGGGGTGAGTGGTTCTTGACTGTCTAAGCAGCATCCCAATTTGGTCCCTTGTATCTGACAGGCTCAAATATCTTGGGAGCATTTTTAAAAGGCCAGTGTTTGATGGATTCATGAAGAACACACAAATATAATTGCCATTTGTCACCGAGGCTTCGGCGAGTAGTGTCCCCCACCACAGGGACTGCAGTTCCTATGTGCCTAGAGAGCACTGCGATCTGTGTGCGGGATCGCTCTCTATGTAAAACTGTAAACAGTCTTTTTTTTGGTGGGGGGGGTACAAAATAGGTCCTATAGGAAGAATTTAAAATTGCACCCTGAAGACACAAGGAGGAGTTTATCACACTGACCTGAAAGACACAGGAAGACACAGGAATATGTATGAACATCAAATCGACTGTGCTGTAAAACACACATTCTAAAATAGTACAGGGAACCAGAAATATAACTAAGAGGTCAAAATAAGTCAGCTTGAAAATTCTGATTTGCACATAACTACACTGTACGACATAGGTAAGAAAGGAGAAACTTGAGCTGTTTCCATACTTTTGCTCAATCCTTTTTAATATTAATGTAGACAGTCAGCGACAGACCAGCAGAGAGACAGAGAGAGAAAGAGCTCTGTTTACCAAAGTCCATTAGGATGCCCACCATAAGGAACATACTGTTATTCAAATGTCACATCATGTCAGCAGGCTGAATACATCCATCCTCCTCCTCCATCCTGGTCCTCCTATCCTAACAGCCATACTCCTCCATCCTGGTCCTCCTATCCTAACAGCAATCCTCCTCCATCCTGGTCCTCCTATCCTAACATCCATCAGCCATCCTCCTCCTCCATCCTGGTCCTCATATCCTAACAGCTATCCTCCTCCATCCTGGTCCTCATATCCTAACAGCCATCAGCCATCCTCCTCCATCCTGGTCCTCATATCCTAACAGCCATCCTCCTCCTCCATCCTGGTCCTCATATCCTAACAGCCATCCTCCTCCATCCTGGTCCTCATA
>JACXGJ010010396.1:0-22048 GCA_016801105.1 Esox niger
ACCAAAATAAACCACAACTACGTGCACAAACATTCAACATAAGTAGGTTCCCCAATTGGAGGCAATAACGAACACCTGCCTCCAATTGGGGAAACCAAAGCACATAGAGGTGGCTAGAGCCACCTATTTAGGCCATGTCCTGGCTATGGCCCCAGCCAGCGCAAAGATGGCTAGGGGCATAGCCAGGACATGACAACTAGGACATTTTATTTATTTTGAATACCTCTGTTTTACATTGAAAGATACACCGGAAACTTTGTTTTTAACATTTAGAGACTGCAACGATACTCTGCACATTTTATTTATGATTTTGCTGAACTAATCTCTGTTATATCAGTTGATTATAACTTGTTTATTATTACAGGGGATTTTAACATCAACATAGATAATATTACGGAAAATAGAGCCAAATAACTTTTTTGCACTACTTGACACTTTTGATCTCACTAAACATGTGAAAGAGCATACATACACTCAAGGTCACATTCTAGATGTGGTTATCTCAAAAGGTCTTGATATTTCCCCTGTCATAATTAAAGACATGGCCCTATCTGATCTTATCTGTCTTTTTTATTCACTTATCACCCCGAATGTTCCAGTGAACTCCGTTTCTGTTAAGAAAAGGTACATTAATAAGAGTACCAATGCTCAGTTTATGGAAGCCATAGCTCTCCAACAATAAGTGCTGAGTCAGTTGATGTACTTTTCATGTCAAACTATTGAATGTCATGGATCACGTTGCACCTGTAAAGGTAAAGAAAACTATAAGCAAACAGAAAGCACCATGGAGAACCACCATGATGGTAAGTGCCCTGAAAAGAGAATGTTGGAAAGTGGAACGTAGGTGGAAGAAAACTAAACTTCAAATTCACTATAACATCTATAAACAAAGCCTTGGTATTTGACTGTGTCATGGCTGGTTATGACCATTGGCCACCTACCTTGTATTCTAGTATAAAGGTTATTTCTGTATTCATTGGAGAGAGAGAAAGGAAAGAAATATGGAAGGTTAACATCAACGTCTCATGCTGAATAAAGATGGCTTTCCCCTGACTTCTGGTTGCATTACTTTTGTTCATGGATATCACCTGAACGGAAGCTAACACATGGTGCCGTGACCAGGATAGATGGTGAGTCAAACCACTCTAAAAGAACAAGTCAGTTAAATCAGCATGGGAATCCAGATGAACACATCTGGAACAAAAGGAAAAACCTAGGAATTTCGCTTGTTCAATCAATCAATCAAATCTATTTTATAAAGCCCTTTTTACATCAGCAGTTGTCACAAAGTGCTTTCACAAAACACCCTTGTTAGGCAATTGAAACCTGTGGTAATGACACACAAGACTTATGTTGACACTGAAAGATGTTTTCTCAGTCTTAGTCCAGAGACACAACAGAAGATACAAAATATTCCCTGTTGTGATGGAAATGCATTAGACCTCTTAGGCAACAATTACAGATGAAACCTTCCTAATGTTTCATGAAGTCATTGATAGAAGAGTATCAAGGGACACATGTATAATATTCGTACAATTGAAGTTAAAGAAAATAGCAACGTGGTAGAGGGACTGCAGCCCTGACATTGTTATTCAAAACGGCAAAATCATTGGCTGATGAAATCAAAAAGAGGTTGAAAATTGAACACTGTCGTCAAGAGATAATTAAAAAATATGAGTTTTTTTATATAGAGAAAATATGGGAAGAAATACAAAGAATGTATGATGAATTGCAAATAACAGATTGATCGTTGATTGTGTTATCAGAAATAAAGAAATGGAATGATAAATTCCTCAGAGATGATCTTGAAAGATGTTTGAAGGAGAAATAATGTTTTTGGGTGTCGGCTGAACAAAAGGCTGTACAAATGGCTGAAGTGGAACAGTTGAAAAAAGGACTTGAAACATTGAAAAAGGAACTGGAAACCTTGAAAGCAGGAAAAACTTCTAAAGACACTCAAAGCCCATTGGAAAAGAAACCAGGATCATGTCACTATTGTGGAATCCCTGGCCACTGGCAGAATGAATGTTGCAAGGAGAACCGGAGGAAAAAGACAGGATGCACAGACAGCTGGAACATGAGACATTTTGGCCACATGCCGAGCAGCAGCAAGGAAAGATGTTTGGAATTCAGAAATCAAAGACAGAGGATTTCCTGGCGATACCTGTAACAGACATGAGCTTATGTTATCATTGATTAAGAGTTTTAATTTGTTTCCAAAAATGAATTGTACTGAAATATTGAGTAGAACTGGAACTTATCAAGGAAATCTGATCACTTCCCTTGATAATGACTACGCATATACAAGTGAATATTAATTTGAAAGCACGTTGATGCTTAAACATGTTTTAATAGGTATTCAAGGAATAGCCTGTTTTGTTGTGCTTAAATCAAATGTATTTATTGCATTGATGATAATGTTTAAAATCGTTAGGCCTCAATGGTCTAAGAACAATTTGGGTAGGCTTTAACAGGCCCACCGCATAGTAACATCTGCATTTCACTAGCACACATGGGTACATCTAACCCTAGTGATGAATTAGAAATGGGTACATAGATTTTCTAATCTGGTAAAATAATCTCATGGTTTAAAAGGTTAAAAAAATGTGTTTTCTCTCTCTTTATATATTGTATAAGTGGTAAATGAAGAATCCACATGGTGATATTAAGGAGACATGCTGTGTCCACTGAGGACTGAATAGTTTCCCCCAAGTTTAAATGTGTGTTCTCTCTCTCTTTGCCTCGTCACAGGACGATGGAAGAGAGAGAAACAATACACTGAGGGTAAATACTTTTTTAAATTAAGTAAAATGCATGGCTTTCCATGTACACTGAATTTGGTTCTAATATGCTAAAATTTGGTTTTAAACAAAAGATTGAGATTAAAGTCTCATGTAAAATTATGAAAAAAGGTGAAAAACAGCCAAAGCGAGTTTATTACCCATAAAATGTGACGTTTTATCTTAAATGCTGAATTGAGTTTGGTTAAATAATATAGTTTATTTTTGTTTGTATTACCAATGATAACTGGGATAATACTTGTTTTAAAACAGATACCTGGTACTTGTTAATGGAGTTTAAATTCAAAGGGGGTAGTGATGAGGGGGTAAACTGACTAATGAACAAATAGGGTATAGATGTTAACTGTGTTTAAGGCCTACATTGAGTGTCCTTTGGATTACTTATTGTACATTGATTTTGATGACATCATCTGTTTTTGGACCGTGTCAGATTTTTAATGTGTGGGAATTTAAATTTCATATACTTTAAACAAAACATTTGGCCTTTATGGCCTACAAGCTGGGGGTAAATTCCGCGTTTGCGGAGGCGGGGACTTGACAATAATTCTTTTACAAAAGTTACCATGTTGACCATGTGATGTCTTTGATTGTGTTAGTGAATGTCCGTGTTTTTAAAATTTTCACCTGTTTGTTTTGATGAATATACAGTATGCAACTCGAATCCATATCGGAATCCATATCCATATCAAATCCATATCGAATGGATTCTAGATTCATCCCTTTTACCAATTCTCTATTTGTCATGTCTGTCCCAAAATGACGGCCAGTGCGGGTTCAGGATGGCGCCTCCTGTTGCCGTATTTGCCGTGATTTTGCTTTCACTCATGGTGTCACTTTCCATTGACTTAATGAAGTGAACACAGGGGGGATGTATGATATGATAACTGATTATGATTGGAAAGAGTTGAGCATAGGGCTCAAAGCAAATCAAATTGGTTCTTATAAGGAGTTACATGAAAATTTTGTTTTTTCTGTTTGTATAGTTATAACGGAGCATTCGCATCTGTTATGTTTTACATTTTCCATCTACAGTATGTTTTTAATTGGTTTATTTGGAAACTTTTTGTTTGACGTAAGGTCTAACATTTTAATGGTGGAATAGCAAAGATGTAACCATTTTTTTAATTGCCTAAGCAAAGTCAAGTCTGATCGGACAATGGAATCTCATTCCACTGCCATGTGCTATTGTGCATAAATATAGCACATTGAATGAAACATCAAACAACCCAGTTCTGGATGGGAAAGGAAATTTGACATGGACTTTTATGGAAACTTGTCTGAATAAGGTGTAAGCTTCACTCTAATGATGGAACTTCTAAGATCCACAAGTTTTCAGGACGGATCTACTGTCTTCATTGTTGGGAGTGGACGGAACCATACCCAGTGGATGAAAGTCCGATGGACTGTTGAACCACACTAATCGCTGTTTTACAATTATTCTTTCAACAGATCAGGACATCACAACCCCTTTCTTGATGATACATTACATCACTGCCTGGACACAGACAACTGAGTGTGTGAGTACCAGCAACATGTTCTAGAAGGATTTCAAAAACCACTCTGGTCGAATCTGTTCCAAATCTTCCTGACCACTCACATAGCAGAACGATGCCAGGGTCAGACCACTTGGTTTCACACTCGAATTCCAGATGAATCATCAACAGCAAGATGAGAGGAGAATCCACCGGAATCCACATACATCAGGTCAGAGTACCATGAGACAGTTGACTGGAAAGGTCACATTGTCCCATCACAGTGGAAGACACTGTTGTGGTGTTAATCTTGAATTAGTGAAGTGTCAGAAACTCACTGCTCGTTTTCACACCTACACAGACTTTTTAGGACAACCAGGCCATTTGAGGCTCCACATCACACTGACTGCAATAACTGATATTGGAACTTTACATCACTGATACAAGACAGAGAAGACTGAAGACTAGAACTATAGGACATTTGATGGGAATCTAGCTTAATTTTTTTAATTGACTGTGTGAGGGAAATTTCTCTTACTGATCTATCATTACTGACTTTGATGATCAAATACAATAGGAGTGTGGGAGTGGGGGATCTGGAATTTGCCTAGGGGCATCACTGACTGGTATTGGCAGATTATAGGGTTACTCATTGATATGCCCATCTGTGTAACTCATCAGGGCTTCTATTGTCCGTCCGGATGCTGCAAGACCTAACAGAGTTGAAGAGGTTACCCATGTGGAGAAGGACAGCCTGCCCTTTGTCTGAAGCCTAGGTAGTAATAGAACAAAGGGAATGTGTTCTATTGAGTTAGCACAGAAGTGCAGCATCCTACCACACCATTTTTTTGCCTTTAAGTACTGATGATCGTTCTGTATTAATTTAGAGATTTTTCACTGTTACTTTGTAACTTGTGTACTCTCTCCTTGCAAGAATAAACTGTTCCTTGTGCAACTGAGTTTTACTCTGTCTTACCTACTATTTTTGTAGTAAAAGATAAGTATGTATTCGGACTATAGAAATTGCTACACAACTGGTATTAAGACAGGCAAAGGACTACATATGATCACTACCTTAACATTGGTCATTGATACTTGTTTTTGTGTGAAGTTGCTTAATAGTCATAATTACAACAGTTATCCTGTCATGTTTAATAGTGCCGTATTCCTTTTCAAAGGTTGAAACTGTCACTAGTACATTCATTTGAGTTGAGTGTTGTGTTGCGTTCAGGATATGTTTTGTTGTTAGTATGATTTTGATGCATGACTCATGATATGGACAAGGGGGACTTTGATTGTTTAAAGGGTCTGGAATGAATTATGCATTTCATGAATATGTCATGTTAGGTCTGTTTCTGTTGGACAAAGGTTAGACTGATAGTAGCCTGTGACTTGATGTGTATGGTAAAGACTGATCACGATGGTCACTAGGATTGCAATGACATACAGTGCTATGAGTCAGGGAACGCTGTGTCCACTGCATCTTATTTTCATCTTGTTTAAGGAATAATAAAGCCTCATAGGCCAGATAATCCTTTTTATTATTTTTCCTTATTGTTTTTTAACAGTAGTGTGTAGACCTTTTCAGTTCATTAGGAATTGGATTGTAGTTTTACATGATTAATTGTAATTAATGATTAATTGTTACATGGTTGAAGGGGGGACTGAGAGGAAGTAGGCTTCAGAAACTTAACACAATACAGATGTGCTGACAAACTCTGAACAATGGACCATAGATAGGATGGGTTGCCTGATACTGATTGGCCCCACACATCCTGTCTATACCTCTGGCTAGGAGTTGCACATGTGACTGTCACAGGCTCAATGGATAGGACCATTGACCATAGGTTGGAACATACCATATAGGGGTCTTTTGTAAGATAAACCATTCTTATTGGAGGGTATTTGGCTGTGTAATGGCTGGTTATGACTATTGGTCACCTCCCTTGTGTCCTGGTATAAAGATTGTGTTCAGTCTGTGTTCATTGGAGAGAGAGAAAGGAATAAACTATGGAAGGTTAACATCATTGTCTCATGCTGAATAAAGATGGCTCTCCCATGACTTCTGGTTGCATTAATTTTGTGCATGGATATCAAATGGACGAAAGCTGACACAGTAGATGGGGTAGAAATATGGGAAAGACAGTGGGGTTTTGGGGTTTTAGGTTTTCAGTGGAAAAGACAAAGGTGATAATTTTCCCAAGGAAGAAGGTTGGTGACGAGACTAAAGTTAAATTGTAATTGTATGGGAGAAAAATTGGGTAACTGGTAGGGCCGCGTTGAGGACCATGTATGTGTCATTAATTAAATTGATGGTGGACTATGGTTGTATTGCTTATGGGTCAACAGCAGTGAGCTCACTGGAAAGGTTGGATAGAGTGCAGGCACAGGGGCTTCAAGTTTGCAGTGGGGCGTTTCAGACATCACCGGTATCAGCAATTCAGGTGGAGGTAAGGGAGATGCCATTACAGTTGAGTTGTTGGGGTGCTGGGAACATGGTGAGAGGGAAATCATGAGCTTTGAGTGGGTGGGGGATACCCTGGACAGATAGGTAGGTTTGAGGAAGGACATTAAGTCCAATGGTGGATTTGCCAGAGAGACCTCCTTGGATGCTTTTGCCTCTAGTTGTGGATCTTGGGATATTGGAGATGGTGAGAGAGGATTGGTTGGGCCTCTGCTTTGCCGAGGTGGTTAAGAGGAGCCTGGAGGGTGGGTTCTTGCAGTGTGTAGTAGTGTTCACGGATGGATCAAAGGACCCAAGGACAGGTCAGACGGAAGCAGCTTTTCCTTCAAGTCAACTAGACGGCAGGACATTTTAAACAGGGTATGGGAAGCACAGGATAGAGCAAGAAGAGATGGGATACAGGTGTCATTCATGTGGGTTCCGGCTCATGCTGGGGTGGCTGGAAACGAGGTAGCCGATAAACTGGCGAAACAGTGAGGGGGACAGATGAGGGGGATGGTGGATGTGGTGGTGTCCTTGAGCAGGGCAGAGGCTAAGGTGGTTTTGTGGAATGTGGTGAGGAAGGTGTGGCAGGACAAGTGGAATGTAGACACCAACGGAAGGTACCTGTTCCAGATACAGGGTGAGAATGGGGATGGAAGGAGGGCTGTTAGGAGTAGGGTGGAGGAAGGGATTTTGACTAGATTGAGGGTAGGGAACTGTGGATTGCATGACACTCTACACATGATTGGAAAGCATCAGACTGGGTTGTGTGACTACTGTGGGGAAATGGAGACGGTGCATCACATCCACAGGCAGCGCAGGCACTTGGAGAGAGAGAGGTTGAGACAGGGTCTGAGGGCAGAGGGGGTGCACATGTTGAGTTTAGAGGCTGTGTTGGGGAGGGGGATGTTCGGTTGCAGTTGTTAAATGTCTGTTATTGTACCTTAAAGAAACTGGGTTGGCTGGGAGAATGTAGGTCCTCCCTGAAGCTGGCCCACACTCCTTTACAGTGGGTGGTGGTAATGCACCAATAACATTGGATGACAATCGTGGTTAAACCCCACAGAAGATTGATTTGAATTGTCTTACAATTACAATAGCTAAGAAATGACACATTTGAACTTTTTAAGAATGTATAAAAAATGTATGTTGGTGCAATATAAGCACTTTAATATGTCTTTCACTGTCACGTCCCCGCCTCCGCCAGCACGCAGCAGAGGGCGCCCGCGCTCCAGAAACACAATGCGGCCGCGCTCCAGAAACCCAGTGCGCACCTAACCACATCTGTCACCAATCACCAACTCACACACCTGTCTCCAGTCACCTAATCACCAAACATTCAAGTACAGCTCCCTGCCATCTTACCCCTGCCAGATCAATGGTTCATGTTTACATGCCATATCTCGCGTTCTCTCGTTCCTCGACTTGCCTATCCGTGTTTCGACCCTTCGCCCGTTCTCGACCGTCCTGCCTGACCCTTGCCTGTACTTCTGTTACTCGCCGGTATTCTGACCTCTCGCCTGTCCCCGACTACTCTGCCTGTTCCCCGACCGTACTTCTGCCACCAGCCCATGTACCGACTCTCTGCCCATCCCCGACTACTCTGTCTATCGTTCGTCTGCCCCTGCGGCGCCGTTACCTTAGACGCCTTACCTCCCGTACCCGCACACTCTACCTGCCCCTTTCCCACTTGCTCCCAGTCCGCGTTTGGATCCCCGCCTGTGCCCGTGACATTCATATTGTCTGATTTATATCTCTGGTTTAGGTTGAATGTACAAACGAACCCGCCATGTTTGGAAAACAAATTTTTGGACGTTCTAACTTTGGTAAGTAGACTTTTAACATTGTTAATAATGAGCTTTAAATACCCGTATAAGCTTGGTCTTCTCTAAAACTTCTTTGTATTGTGACCAGCCAGTGTGTCTGGGATGGTTGTGATCTTACACAATCTGAACAGGCACTTTTTTTGTATAGTTATTTACAGACATTTTCAGTCTTGTACTGAAATGTTATTAACATTATGACAATTTGTATACAGCTGAATCTTTGTAATCTATTTACCAACCAACAGATTTAGGACCCCCGGTGATGCTACAGAGTACATCAATGGCTTCAGTTACCGGTACCCCAACTTGTGGCTGCACAGTGTCAGGGGATTTTTGTTTAATTGTTTTCTTTCATGTTTGAAAGCTGAAGGGAATACATATTTTACTATCAACTCATCAAAACTGTGATGTATGTTTGATTTAGAATAATATTTGAACCTTTAAGTGGATCATTATTTACAAGTTAAACTAGAGAAATGGCGAAAGACAGACCAGATACGGAACAACCAACAACATCTACACATAATCAACAGACAGCACCCCAAAATACAAATAAACTGGCCATTAATTTGTTACACAGCAATACAGACGGTAAACTTTAGATGCAAGGCTTGATGACCGAGCTTAGTAGCTTCAATTTTTCACATGATCTAGTTGACTCTCCTCCAAGCGCTCTGATGCATAGTCATTGTAACAAGCTGGTGGTACAAATTGTCAACATCCGCAAGAGTGGTGCCCTGCGGCGTAAAGCTCAAGCACTTTTCTGCATTGTGGGACTGTTGACGTGCTGTACACTGCCTGCAGTTACCTACCCGAAGCTAAGTACCATTTTTATTCCTTTCCACTGTAATTGTTATACCTACTTCACGGAGAACTGTTGTCTTCAGGTAAAGAGAGCAGAGTTAGAGGCTCGGCTTCAGACGCTAATGTCAGGCAAAGGAAAATCTGTGTCTATGCCACCAGGAAGAAACGATCGTGTTGTTAACCCCCTGGCACAGCTCCCGCAGCTGGGCAAGAACTTTCTCTTGGTCATTGGGAAGAAATGTTGTCGACCAGTTAAACCTGGGTTGCTGCTAGAGCCGACTGAGATTTTCAACCGGTTTTCCCCACTGGAGTCGGAGTCAAGACCGGAGCTGACTTCGGAGGGGAATGATCGACAGGCATTTTCTACCGGTGGCCTGGAAAAACGGAAAACTTTAGTCATCGGCGACTCCATTACCCGCAGTATTAGACTAAAGAATCAGCCAGAGATTGTACACTGTTTACTGGGGGGCAGAGACACCGACGTAGCCGCAAATCTGTGGTTGGTACTAGCGAAGTCTAAAACTGACAAGTATAGAGAGAACAGGGATATTGTTGTTCACACTGGCACCAACGACGTTAGGATGAAACAGTCAGAGATTACGAAGCAGAACATACAATCAGTGCGTAAACTAGCTAGAAAGATTTGTCGGCATCAAGTAATTGTCTCTGGCCCCCTCCCAGCTAGGGGTAGTGACGAGCTCTACTCAATCGCTGGCTGAAAACTGAGTTGTGCCCGTCGCAGGAGGTAGAGTTGGTAGATAACTGGCTCTCTTTTTGGGACTCGCCCAGAAATAGGGTGAGGCCTGATCTGCTGAAGAGCAACAGACTTCATCCTAGCTGGAGTGGGGCTCTTCTTTAATCTAGGAACATTGACAGGAGTCTCAGTCCTATAACCTCACCATGAGATAGGGTGCAGGACATGCTGCAGGTTGTTAGCCAGCCTGCTAGCATACTGGAGTCTGTCGATAGCATAGCCAGAGTAGCTAGCACAGCTTTGCCTATTGGGTCTGTGACTCGTTCTAGGCTGAGAAACGTTAAACAAGGAAGTGCTAACAATAGCAACCTTATTAAGATAAAACCTTCCTCCCCTCTAGGTCACAAATAAAAATGACTGTATTACCTTGTGTCTCAAAATGGGACTCCTAAATGTTAGGTCCCTTGCTCCAAAGGCAATTGCAGTCAATGAATTGATCTCTGATCATAAACTTGATGTTATTGGATTGTGTGAAACATGGCTGAAGTCTGATGAATTTACTGCCCTTAATGAGGCCTCTCCTCCTGGCTATATTAGTGATCATATCCCCCTTGCATCCCGAAAAGGAGGGGGTGTTGCTAATATCTATGACAGTAAATATACATTTACTCTTAAACACATCACTGGTTTTCATTCTTTTGAAGTTTTGATCATGAAAATTAACCAGGCTGATAGATAAAATTAATTTTTGATACAGTTGCAAAGTTAACTAAAAAGCAACGCTCAACAAGTGAAGTGGGTCTTCACTTAAGCTGTAATGAATACATGAACTTTTTTGATGAAAAGATCATCATCATTTGAAAACAAATAACAAACTCCTCAAATAATTACAGTCCCCAAAATCTCAGTTGTCCTGAGAATATCCTGAACCTCCCTGACCAGGTGTCAATGGGGACACTGGAACTTTTTGATTCCGTATAATTCGACACATTCACTACATCTGTAACAAGTTCTAAACCCACAAATTATCAGCTAGACCTGATTCCAACTAAATTACTCAAGGAGCTATTTTTGGTGCTAGGTCAGCCAATGTTGAAAATAATAAATTGTTCCCTTTCTTCTGGATGTGTACCAAACTCAAATGGTGGAAAAAAATCTAATCTGAATCCAGACACTTAAAAAAATTATAGGCCAATATCGTACCTCACATTCCTCTCAGAAATCTTAGAAAAATGTGTTTCCCAACAACTGAACGCTTTCCTGAAGACAAATAACATTTATTAAATGCTCCAGTCCGGTTTCAGACCCCATCATAGTAGTGAGACTGCTCTTGTGCAGGTAACAAATTACCTTCTAATGGCCTCAGACAAAGGTTCCACATCCGTCCTGATCTTAGTGCTGCTTTTGACATTTGATCACTCCCTTCTCTTAGAGACTGAAAAACCATATTAGGCTACGTGGACATTTTCTAGCCTGATTTCAACTAAAGGTATCAGTTTGTATGTGTGGATGGTATATCCTCTGACAAAACAAAAGTACGTTTTGGTGTTCCTCAAGGCTCCGTTCTGGGCCCTTTATTGTTCTCACTATATATGCTGCCTCTTGGAGATGTAATCCAAAATCACAATGTTAATTTTCACTGCTATGCTGATTACACACAGTTATATATTTCGATGCATGTAGAAACCCCAAAATTACCTAATTTGAAAGCTTGTGTTTCAGATATTATGAAGTGGATGACAGAGAACTTCCTGCTTTAACACTCAAGAAAAACAGAAATGCTCGTTTTAGGACTCAAGAAACAAAGAGTTTTATTGGCAGATCTCACAGTGAACCTCGATGGCTGCACGGTTGTATCCCAAAAAATTGTAAGAAATCTCAGCGTTACCCTCGACCCTGACCTCTCCTTTGATGAACATATGAAAAAAATCTCAAGAGTTGCCTATTTTCATCTTCGAAACATGAAGAAATCTGAAACTTTCTATCTAAAACTGATGCAGAAAAACGAATAGATGCTTTTGTTACATCAAGATTAGATTACTGCAATGTTCTTTTTTCCGGTTACCTTGATAAATCAATAAATAAACTTCAATTAGTGCTGCACACCGCTGCTAGAATCCTAACTAGAACAAAAAAATGCAAGCACATTACTCCAGTACTAGCCTCTTTACACTGGCTGCCTATTAGGGTTAGGGCTGATTTTAAGGTTTTATTGTTAACCTATAAATCAATACATGGACTTGCTCCTACTTTTCTTGCTGAAATGATCCAGCCATACATACCTCACGTAACATTAGATCACAAGATGCAGGCCTTTTAACTGCACCTAAAATTTCGAAACAAACAGCTGGAGGCAGGGCTTTCTCTCATAGAGCTTTGGAATGATTTGCCAATTAAAATTGAAATGCAGACTCAGTGCAAACCTTCAAGCGTCTACTAAAGACTCATCTCTTCAGCCTTGTCTAGAATTAAGTGTAGTCTGGCCCAGGGACGTGAAGGTGACCAGAAAGACCTGATTCTGTCCACTCTTGCTGTCTTGCCAGGTGGGCTC
Organism: Esox niger; assembly: GCA_016801105.1. NCBI lineage: Eukaryota > Metazoa > Chordata > Actinopteri > Esociformes > Esocidae > Esox > Esox niger. The sequence goes on from JACXGJ010010396.1 coordinate 12,595, forward strand.
TCATCGCCACTGGAATGCCCTCCCTCCAATGCCATTCGGGGGCAGAGTCACTGGCTTGTTGTTGTGTCTCTGTTGCGCAATGGTGCAATTGGGCTATACTCTGCTGGCAGTACTCGGCCCTCATTCAGGATGATTGCGGTTGGTGGGTGTCCCTTTGGTTGATGCTTCGCAATGTAGGTGGATTGATTTCCACTGTGTCACTGGACCCCCCCTGTCTCAGCCCCAATGTTTTATGCTGCTATATTATTGTGCTGGGGGAGTAGCATCTACATTTTCTCTGTTTTCTGTCGTTTCAAACTTAGAAGGACATGAGGTCTTAACCCACACCTGCGGAGAACCAGGCTTGACTCGTTGCTGTCCCTGTCCAAAGTCCTGGTCGTGTTGCAGATCAAGACGATACCTGACGATTTCAGCTGCCACTCTGCTGAATCCCCCCTCCCTGTCTGTCCCTGTCCATCTGGTCATGCCTCCGATCTGGACTAGGTTTAAATAGACTCTGGGCTTAGTCCACATGCATTGAACTATTACAATCTGCACTCTTAATATGTTCACCCGGCACAGCCAGAAGAGGACTGGTCGCCCCTCGGAGCCTGGTTCCTCTAGGTTTCTTCCTAAATTTCGGCTCTCCTAGGGAGTTTTTCCTAGCCACTGAAGTTCATCACTACTGTTGTTTGCTCCCTGGGGTTTAAGGCTGGGTGTTTTGTGAAAGCACTTTGTGACAACTGCTGATGTAAAAAGGGCTTTATAAAATAAATATGATTGATTGATTTTGATAGAGCAGATTATCAATAAAACATAAGGCATTTATATGTGGCTGTGAATAATGATTTCACATGTTTTTCTGTTTTTTTGATGGGTATGTTGAACCTGCAGTACACATATGCTGAGGCCCTGGTTTTTTGTGGTGTTCTTCCTTAAAATGTCTTCAAATGCTTGCTTTACCTTGATAGCACTTTTATTTCTCAGCACACAAATCTATGCGTGTTTGCTTAATACATCTATGCATGTTAACATACATTTCATGTTATCATTTTCCACACTATAAGCACTCATGTCAACCAAATTCTGCTGAAATTGTGAAATTCAAATTAAGAATTTACGTCAAATTTTGAAACTTCAGATACTGAAAAAATAAACAGTTTGCATTGTTCCTCGCCCTCCCCTGATCAAGAATATGTACTTTTTACAAACATGGCATTTCGGCTGTTGGAGCTATTGAAATGAATAAATTCCATAAAATGTTGACACTTCAGACTTTGGAGAAGTAAAGGGTGTGCATTGTTCCTCATCCTCACCTGATCAAGAATACAGCATTTGTACAATCATGGCATATCTATTTAAGGAGCTATTTAAATGAAGTTCAGTCAAATTTTGAAACTTCAGATTTTGTAAAAGTAAAGGGTGTGCATTGTTCCTCACTCTCCCTTGATAAAGAATATGTACTTTTCATAGTTATTGTATATTTTTGTAAAAGATATTGAAACTAGAAGTTGCATTTGTTTACAATTTGAACGCACCCACAACCATCACGGGAGATCGCTTCCTTTTCGGTTTCGGCTCTGATACACAGCGGTTATTTGTTCATGGCTCGTTAACGTTATGCTCGGTTAAAATATGGGTAAATAAGGGCTGTGCAACATTGTACACACTTTTGTAATCACAATGAGACTAATATTGGATTACATAAATACTTCGTTAAAGAGCTATTGAGATTTGAAGAGCCGAATATCTATCGAATGTCCAATCTAAAACTAACTTCGCCGCAGTCGGAACTCGTAGATATTGCAAACCTGCTTACAGCACTCGACCAACGGATGGGGTACGGAAACAGCACTTGGACAAACTACGTGCAGAACTGCAGTTCTACTTCTTCTCTGGGGTTAATGGTGGATCGCAAGCAACTTTTAGGTGCATACCGCCACCTACTGTACAAGATTCTGTAACATCATTTAAACTGACCAGCTCTTAGATTTTACCTGCTAGCCATGTATTACTCAAGAAAGTAAAAAGTGCTTCCCTGACGACTCTCACTCCCTCTCCCTCTGTTCCCAGAATTCCTAACAGCTTCCACACTCTGCCCACCCCTCTAACTTCATAACACAACTTCTTCCTTTCCTCTTCATACCTAGTACAATGCAACATGATGTGTTCTGTATTTTCTTGAACTCTACAGTTTCCCCAGTACAAACATGATGCCATTTAGTCCTGTGTGATTTAGCCTGAGTCTTGTTATAAGTATTTCTTCCCCTCTGCTCCTTTCTTTAGAATACTTTGTTATTACGTTTGTATTTTGTGATAGCCCCTTCCCTTCCGGTCAACCTCCCATCTTTTTGCCAAAACTCCATTCCTATCTTCTTAATTACCGCTTTCCCTTATTCCCAAGTGGGACTGATAGTGTTTTTCCTTTTCCCAATGCACTTTTTGTTAGCTTATCAGCATGCTCATTGACTTTAACCGCCTTGTGTGCTGGCACCCAGCAGAACCATACATCTATACCACCTCTGTGAATTTTTAATAAACTAAGATAAAGATCAATAAGTAAGTCTTCACTGACAGATTTCTTTGAGTGAATACTTTCCATGACGGCCCTTGAATCTGTGAACACCGCCACCCTCTCCGGTGTGACCTCTTCAGCCCACTGCAACCCAATAATTATTGCCACAATTTCTGCTGCATATACAGACAGTTGGTCTGACAGCCTTTTGGAAATTACTATTTCAAACTCAGGAACATACACACCAATTCCCACACATTCCTGGTTGTTCTTAGAGCGATCTGTATTCATTTGAAGATAATTGTAATAGTTATTTCTTAGGTAAACATTTGTTTTAATTCCCATTCCCATTACTTTTTCCAGGTTTTTTCCCTACCAGAATGCTCAATCAGTCTTAGTCTCTGGGAACAGCCAAGGGGGTACATTACTAGCTGGGGTAGCCCCTGTGAACTCTAACTTATCCATTCCATATGTTTTTGCTCTTTCTTTCTATCTATTTCCCAGCCAAACCCACATCTTCGGAACATGGAATATTCCCAACCAGTGACGCTTACGGGGGGGACAACCGGTAACGTTGTCCCGGGGGGGGATACTTGGTTGGCTTAAATATAATAATTTATTAGTCAGTCTCTTGGTATTTAGTAGTACCTAGCTAAAACAGTAAACAATAAAAGTTTATAACCTGTTTTATGAACAGTAACATCTTTGCTATTTATAACGGCGTCCCTGTTCCCAACAACCTGTAATGACTTTGCTCCAATATTTCCTTCCCCACTTCCCCATTTTAGTATGACCCAGTATGCTAGTGCAAGTTTCTCTCTTAAGTCCAATGGTGTCTCCCCTGCTTCAATTTGCACTGCATTGATGGGGGTGCTCTTACTTGCTCCAATACATAACTGCAATGCTTTATATTGTAGTCTATCCACTCTTTGTAGCATTGTCTTTGCTGCTGCTCCATACTCAATACAGCCATAAATTATTATTGATCTCATAATTGCCCTAAAGATGTCGATTAATGATTGCTTATCTCCTCCCCAATCACATCCTGCCACAGCACATAATAGGTTTATGACTTTTTTTCATTGTCTTTAAATGTTTTATATGTACATACCATGTATAATTGCAATCTAGCCACAGCCCCAGGTACTTAAATTCAGACACCTTCCCCTCCGGCTGACCATATCATGTTAATGTTCCAGTATCAATCTTGTGCTTATTTCTAAACATCATGTAACAGGATTTATTTGTTGACAGCTTGAACCCCCACCGATATGACCACTTTTCCACAGTCTCTATGGCTTTTCCTATATTCGGTAACACTCGCGACACATTCCTGCCCCTCATCCAAATGGCCCCGTCATCTGCATACAGTACTGACTTAACGCCTCCATCTAAATTATTAAATATGTAATTTTTCATAATATTAAACAATACAGGGATTATTGCACTCCCCTGTGGAATACCATTGTCTAATTCAAAATCCTTTGATACATCTACTCCAACCCTGACTCAAATTGTCCTGCCTGTTAAAAAGCCGTTTCCAATTATAAGCATGGTGTTGGGTAGGGCATTTTGAGTAGTAACTGTTAGCTTCCTGTTCCGGTGATGTCCAAGAACAAAAGTTATGCAACCAGAAAGTCAGGGGAGAGCCTTCATTCAGCATGCGAGTTCTGATGTTAACAGTACATAGTTCCCACTCTCTCTCTCTCTCCAAAGACTACAGGAAGTTCCACAGTACTAATACCGAATACAAGGGAGGCGGCCAAAGGTCAAGCCAAGCCAAATACCCTCCAATAAGAAAGGCCTTAATGACCCTTATGGGATGTTCCAGCATATGGTCCTATCCCTCAAGCCTGTGACAGTCACATGGGGAACTCCTAGCAGGAGGTATGGACAGGACGTGTGGGGCCCATCAGCATCAGGCAACACTTCCTATCTATACACCTCTGCTCAAAGTTAGTCAGTACATCTGTATTGTGTTAAGTTTCTCAAGCCTACTTTCTTTCAGTCCCCCCTTCAATCATGTATTAATTAATCATTACATGTTGATAAAACTAGAAAAATAAAAGAACAATCCAAATTCTAATGAACTGAAAAGGTCCAAACACTTTTGTTAAAAAAACAATAAAGAAAAATAATTAAAAGGATTATCTTGCCTAAGAGGCTTTATTATTCCTTAAATGAAATGAAAATAAGATGCAGTGGACACAGCTTGCCCTGACTCATTGCACTGTATGGCATTGCAATCATAGTGACCATCATGATCAATCTTTACCATTCACATCAAATCCCAAGCTACTATCAGCCTAACCTGTGTCCAACAGAAACAGACCTAGCATGACATATTCATGAAATGCATAGTTCATTCCCAATAAACTCTTTAAACAATCAAAGTCCCCCCTTGTCCATATCATGAGTAATGCATCAACATCCTACCTACAACCCAACATATCCTGAACGTAACACAACATTCAACTCTAATGAATGTACTAGTGACAGTATCTACCTTTAAAAGTGAATATGGCACTATTAAACATTACAGGACAGCTGTTGTAATTATGACTATTAAGCAACTTCACAAACAAACAAGTGTCAATAACCAGTGTTAAGGTAGTGATCATATGTAGTCCTCTGTCTAGTCTTGTGAGGAATGAACATACATACAAGATCACAATGCCAGTCAATTTAGGAAAACAATTGATTGTTAGGAATGTAGCTAGGTTCCCATTAAAAGAGACATCAGTGATGAAAAGTTCCAGTATCAGTTATTGCAGTCAGTGTATGTGTGTTAAGGAACAGCAAGTTTCCAAAACTTCACTAATTCAAGATTAACACCACAACAGTGTCTTCCACTGTGATGGAACCATGTGACCTGTCCAGTCAACTGTCCCGTGTTACTCTGACCTGTAGTATGTGGAGTCCCTCAGGTGGATTCTCCTCTCATCTCGCTGTTGATGATTCATCTAGAAATGGAGTGTGAAACCAAGTGGTCTGACCCTGGCATCGTTCTGCTATGTGAGTGGTCAGAAAGATTTGGAACTGATTCGACCAGTGTTGTTAAAGAAATCCTTCTAGAACATGTTGCTGGTACTCACACTCAGTTGTCTGTGTCCAGGCAGTGACGTGATGTATCATCAGAAAAGGGGTTTTGATCTGTTGAAAGTATAACTGCAAAACAACAATTAGTGTGGTTCAACAGTCCATCGGACTTTCATCCTCTGGGTATGTTTCCGTCAACTCCCAAAAATGAAGACAGTAGATCAGTCCTGAAAACTTGTGAATCTCAGAAGTTCCATCATTACGGTGAAGTGTACACCTTATTCAGACAAGTTTCCATAAAAGTCTATGTCAAATTTCCTTTCCCATCCAGAACTGGGTTGTTTGATGTTTCATTCAATGTGCTACGTTTATACTCAATAGAACATGGCTGTGGAATGAGAATCCATTGTCCAATCAGACTTGACTTTGCTTAGCCAAATATTTTTTTTTACATCTATGTTATTCCACCATTAAAATGTTGGACCTTACGTCAAACAAACAGTTTCCAAATGAACCAATTAAAACATACTGTAGATGTAAAATGTTAAACATGCCATGCTAACATAAAAAAAACTAAATTTTAATGTAACTCCTTATAAGTACCTATTTGATTTGCTTTGGTCCCTAAGCGCAACTCTTTCCAATCATAATCAGTTATCATATCATACACCCCCCCGCTTTCACTTCATTAAGTCAATGGAAAGTGACAACATGAGTGAAAGCAGAATCACAGCGAATACGGCAACAGGAGGCGCCATCCTGAACTGGCCATCAGTTCTGGAAGGACATGAAAAATAGAGAATTGTTAATAGGGATGGTTCTGGAATCCATTCGATAAGGAGTTGCATCCTGTTTATTCATCAAAACGAAAGTAACAAAAAGTAAACAAAAGTAACAGTAAAAAACATGAACAATAACTAACAACATCAAAGACATCCATGTGCAACACAGTCGCTTGTGCGAAGGAATTATAAAACATATAACCCATTAACAAATTTGTCTAACAGAGCTAAACATATCTCAAACTCTTATTTGCCTATCATGCATTTATAAATTCCTGTAGTGTCTTGGCATTTGCCTAACTAAATTGGTTTGCCCACTAGGGGATAAGCTGCACAACCAAATTGTAGGAGAGAAAACCTCCAGCCCAATTCCAGTGGTATACCAACTGCAACCACCAGGGTGATTATATTAGCATATCCACAGCACCAAAATTGTAAAAGCAATGACCAAACTACCTTGTGACAAAAACAATGTCTTGATTAACCTTCTACATTTAAGTGAAATTCTCCAACGTCTATTCCAAATTGGGGCGATTAGCCAAATTCTACAATGGGGATAACTTTTTGGTCTTAATCCGCACTACAGTTGGTTTCAAAACCATACATTTCAACATTAAAGCAATTGAGAGAAAAATATATTGAGCTTTTACTTAATGTTTGATTATCCCAAAACTGAATTTCCTTGTGTTGGTGAAATCACCATAGTTGAGACCAGTCTAAACACTTAATTTTTAACCCTAAGTAATAGGCTACCATGAATCAATGTGAAAGGTTTGCGGTGGGGTTATCCTAGGGGTCAGCCCCCATTCCTGGAGCTCAGGAATTTACCCTCTGCATTTAGGCCATTAAGGCCAAATCTTTTGTTTAAAGTAACGGAATTTAAATTCCCACACAAAAAATCTGACATGGTCCTCAGATTATCCTTTCAATTTAGCCGACATCATTCGTTAACTGAAGATTCAGATTTAGTGTCCAACTCATCTAATATGTTTTGCTGTTTGTAAAAATGTGACCTACAGAGCAACTCAAAATTAGGGTGGAAATTAAGAAAACTCTTAAGAATGGCAATGGAGACAGAAAACAGATGTATGATGTCACTAGAATCTAGGTACAATTAGTGATCCAAAGGACACTCAATGTAGGCCTTAAACACTATTAACATCAATACTCTATTTGTTCATTAGTCAATTTACCATCTTAGAATTTAAACTCCATTAACAAGTATCAGGTATCTGTTTTAAAACAAGTATTATCCCAGTTATCATTGGTAATACAAACAAAATAAACTATATTATTTAACCAAACTCAATTCAGCATTTAAGATAAAACGTCACATTTTATGGGTAATAAACTCACGTTTGGCCTTTTTTCACCCTTTTTCCTAATTTTATAAGAGACTGTTATCTCAATCTTTTGTCTAAAACCAAATTGTAACATATCAGAACCAAATTCAGTGTACATGGAATAAAAAAGTTATTATCCTTTGTGTATTGTTTCTCTCTTATCCGTTGTCCTGTGACGAGGTTATAGAAAGAGGGAAAACACACATTCCAACTTGGTGAAAACTATTCAGTCCTCAGGGGACACAGGAAACACAATATTTTAACCTTTTAAACCATGAGACTATTTTACCAGATTTGAAAATCATTGTACCAATTTCTAATTCATCGCTAGGTTACAGATGTATCCACATGTGCTAGTGAAATGTAGCATGTAGTAGGCTTGTTAAAGCCACATTGCCATTAGACCATGAAGGCATAACGATTTCAAACATTATCATCAACGCAGTAAATACGTTTGACTCCAAATTACATAGTGAACATGACAAAGCACAACAAACAGGCTATTTCTTGAATACCCATTAAAACATGTTAAAGCATGAATGAACAAAACAGGCTATTTCGAATGCCTATTAAAACATGCTATATACCATCAAAGTGCTTTTCAAACTACATGTAATATTTAAATAAATGAGCTTGGCTATTACCGAGGAAGGTTATCAGGTTTCCTTGATAAGTTCCAGCTTCATTCAATGGTTAGGTATGACACGTATTAGGAAATTAACATTTAAGAACTCTATGAATCAATGATTATGAAAGCTCACGTCAGTTCCTAGTATCGTCCATAATTCCAGGATCCCATAAAAGTGACTCCATCTCGAGACTACTGTCGGTCGGCCTGGTGGTGAAACCGAATTAATTTGCGTACATTGGCTCCTTTGTTTCCTTTCCCGCCTTACGACGGTCGTCCTCTCTCGGCCATTTTAACTCTGCGTGGTCTTTTCTCTTCGGTTCTTCTTGCGACATTCATTCTGCCAATGGCCAGTGATTCCACAAAAGTGACATAATCCTGGTTTCTTTACCAAAGGCCTTTGAGTGTCTTTAGATGTTTTTCCTGCTTTCAAGGTTTCCAGTTGCTTTTTCAACTTTTCAAGTCCTTTTTTCAACTTGTCCAATTCAGCCATTTGTTCAGCCGACGCCCGAAAACATTCTTTCTCCTTCAAACATCTTTCAAGATAATCTTTGAGGAATTCATCATTCCATTTCTCTATTTCAAAAAACACATTAAAAGACCAACGTGCTTTTTGCAATTCATCAGACATTCTTTGAATTTCTTCCCATATTTTCGGTATATCAAAAAACTCAAAAAATCTTCTTCTGGATCAATGGCATATTTATTAATTATTTCTTGATGACAGTCTTAATCTATTACCATATCCTGATTTATCCATTATCCTGCAAATTCACTGTGATGAATGGTCGGTTTAGACTAGGCCTATATTTTGCTTTAGACTGTTCATGGTTGCCACGTATAGAAGAAGAACCAGGTCAGCATGCCCTATTGTTTGATTTTGTTATGGCCTGGACCGGATGAGCCAGGTCTCAAAACCTCAAAATCTTATCTATGGCCCTGTACAGATGGCTCCAAGGTGAAGTTGCCTGTCTCCTCTGTTTCTCCCATTCGGGTAGGACAGAGACCAGGGGTAGCTCAGGTTAGGAGTTCTTTTAACGATGACCTACAATTTTGGTTACCATGGCAATGTAGAGTTCTAACTTGTTTTACGATTACTATGACGACTAGTTTTGTTTATATGTTATATTATAAGAGATCATATTTGCAGGAGCTGACTCGGGGGGGT
>JACXGJ010010397.1:0-22038 GCA_016801105.1 Esox niger
CGCGAGGGGCTAGCGGCGACGACCGCTGGGCAGCGCGGGGCGCTGGCTGCCGCTTCTGGCCAGCGCGGGGCGCTGGCTGCCGCTTCTGGGCAGCGCGGGGCGCTGGCTGCCGCTTCTGGGCAGCGCGGGGGAGTATTGTCTCACAAGGGTCTTAAATCTTTATATCTGCTCATTCTACCCTGAGAATAGATGTATTTCCTAACTGTAACCCTAACAGTTTCTTTTCACTTTTAGTATGGACCCAATCACATGCTGATGATTTATTAGACTCCAGAAATTAGCTCCTGGTGCAATAGAAAAGATGAAACCATAATTAAATCCAATAGTGTCTTCATGGTTGTGTTTGCACAGCCGGTATTATTCAATGCCATATATAATAAGCATTCTTTCTTTAAAATGTTCTGTATAATCTTACATTGAAATGCATGGATTTATTGTTTCATTAATTGTGGTGATACATTTAAGATTACAGACCTGGTACCATGGTATTCGTAGATAAAAGATCTCTTCATGTATGACAGATATTTTGGCTCTAAATTATACCTTTAATGCTCTTAGTCATGCTGCTTTTTGGTAGTCAGGCCTCTTTTTAATCCTTAGTAGTTACCTTAAACAAATTCCTAGCTGGGCATGAGGGAATGTGTTCAGGGCCCCTGTCCTCAAGGGAGTCCCCATTCATTTAGTTCTCATGCAGATATCATATGAATATGGCTTAATGGTAAATCTTATTCAGGCTGGGAGGAAGAAGTATGAGATATGGAAAAAAGGAGAGGAAGAGAGGAAAGAGGACAGAGAAAGGAAATGGGATGGTCCAATTTGAACTTAATTAGTTTCACCCTGGCAGGCCGTGTGTTCTGCCAAATAGTTTGTTTCTAATTTAACAGGTGGTTGTATAGAAACAAAGACAGCATCTGTGTCCCAGATTGCACACTTTTCCACATACAGATCCAGAAATGTTGTGTACTATCTAGGGAATAGGGCTCATTTGTAGTCAGGGTGTTGGAGCCAGCACTTCATTGACGTCATGGCGGAGACTGGCAGGCCTATATTGGGACAGGAACTCACAATTTTTCATTTGGGAGTGTGGTAAGATGAAGGCAGAAGTGTAACATTTCAGTGAAGTGTTTCTGGATGAATCTTCGAATATATTGCAAGCTGTTTTCTCTATGCACAGAAAAGTAATAAGAAGACGTTACCTTATCTTTTTAAGGTATTTCACAGATGTTATTGTGAGTAGGGTTGGAAATGTTTTCCTTTCATGGTGCATTTTCATGGTGCATTTGGAGATTTATTTGGTTATAACCTCCATTGAACAAACCTCCTTTGGTCTTCATTCGGGGTCCTCCGGTAGGAGAAATTTTTGTTATTGTTAGTATTATTCTTATTATTCTAGGTGCCTAAAATGCTTAATAGCTCAAAAAGTTAATGGTAAAATGCTATAAATTGCATACTGTTAAAATAGTCCACATGTAACAACCATACCAGACCCCTGCCTCCAACAGGGGCGCTATAGTATACAATTCAATTATCTAATTTCAAAATGATGCCCTTTCCAAACCCTTGTCTTACTGTGCAGATTTTTTTGTGTCTGCCTCATTTCTCATGATAAGGAAAAAAGCCTCAAGAACCCATAAAGTTCACCATGATGGATTTTTCTGTACAATGAAAATGTGTCCAAAACCACATATCTTCTCTTGAGAACTGTGAATCCATTTGACTTGTCCTTTTGCATTCAGGTATCTTATACATGCCTCCCTTAAATCTTTTCAGGAACAAGAGAAAACTTGCAAAATGGCTGATCACTGTACAATATACAGCTCTGAAAAAATTAAGAGACCACATACTTTCTCTTTCCGACAAAGTCAAAAAGGACAGTTTTGAGTGAAGAACATATGTGTACAAATTTAGAGACCACTGCAAACTGAATGCTTCTGTTCCTCACTCAAGATTTTACTTTTGAACTTTTTTGGAAAGGAAAGAAAAAGGTGCAGTGGTCTCTTTTTTCCGGAACTATATGTATGCACAATGTGCATGTGTGGAATTCTGTATTGGAACAATAACCTATGCTCTTCATATTCATTGTGAATCCAGATACCACCCCAATACAATACCCTCTGCATTTGTTGGTTGATTTCTCAAAAGACTGCAAAATGGCAGCTCACAAAATTCTGTCCATTCTCAACACAAGCTAATGCTAATAAATGCCTTTAAAAATATTTTTCTCCTGAATCCTATATTGGATTTACTCACCAGAACAGTTCCAGACTCTAGGCCATACTTGTAAGCAGGGCTGCCAATGAAACTAGTTGCTATGTCAAAAATTGTCTGACCTATAACCTTACAAATGTAGCCTTTTATGATAACTCTAATTACCACTAGCGTTAAATAACTATTTGGCTGTATCATTTGAATCATTTGAGCTACAGACACGAAAACTACTTTTTTCACTAATGTTGGATGGGGGTATTTCAGAAAGCAGGTTTAGTGAAAACCTGGAGTTAGTTGACTCGGAGTTGATGGAAAGAGCAAGTTCAGCATTTCTCTGAGTCAGTTACAATGACAGCAAACTCCAAGAAGCTAACCTGCTCACTAGCAGGTTTTATCCAACTCTGAGTATGTCCTACTCATTCACTGAAACCTGCCATCTGAATGTGTCAGACAGGGCGTGTCCTTTTCTCTAAGAGCCAGTAGAAGCACAAATACTCTGCAGAAATCTTTGTCAGCAGAGCGATCAGACCCCACAAGACTCATCAAAAAAACGTCTGTCGGGTTGTCAGAGAAATGTTTACTGTACAATTTTGTAGTGTACCCAAGTCACAAACCCACAAGACTCATTAATGAACTCAACAGAATTGCAGGTGTCAGTCAAAGCAGTTCTCAGTTTATTTAGTATGAAGCTCTGACACTTGAAACACAAGTCAGTTAATATTTTAGGGTTTCCAGGGGTTATTGGCTGCATAGATGGCACGCATACTCCTATCACAGCTCCTTCAGTAAATTAAGGAGATTATATGAATAGGATGTCTTTCCACAGCATTAATGTGCAGGTAAGCCAACAAAGTATAACTTTTTTGTTCACCCGGCACAGCCAAAAGAGGTTCCTCTCTAGGTTTCTTCCTAAATTTGGCCCTCTTATGGAGTTTTTCCCAGCCACTGAAGTTCATGACTATTGTTGTTTGCTCCCTGGGGTTTTAGGCCGGGTGTTTTGTGAAAGCACTTTGTGACAACTCCTGATGTAAAAAGGGCTTTATAAAATAAATTTGATTGATTGATTGATTGAACTTTTTTGTGCTTATTCTTTTCTTAGAAAATGTCACTTACTACTTAAATTTATGTCGCATGTAGCAACTGAATGGTGTTTAATTAGGTAGGCTTGGCTAAACAGCATCAAAAGTGCTTGTACTGATATTATACTTTTCCTGCTTGAAGTATAATTTTTTTATTAATCTTCTGCCAAGTAAGTATTGTGCCTGTTGAGAACATCCTCTCAGGCTGCACAACGGCCTGATATGGCAGCCGCTCTGATCGCAAGTCCCTCCAGAGGGCGGTGAGGTCTGCGGAGCACGTTATTGGCTGCCTTCTCCCCTCCATGCAAGGCATTTACCATATACGATGCCTAAGGAAACATGGAACATCAAAGACTACGGCCACCAAGGATATGGTCTATTCACACCGCTACTGCTGTCTGGTTGACACTACCGGAGCCAGCACTTCCACACCCACAGTTTTTTTCCCTCGGGCCATAAGGCTCCTTCCTCAAGCAACAATGATCTATGATCATACTGGTAACACATGAACATTTCAAATGCTCTGAAGTGTTTCTATATATATATATATATATATATTTAATGTACATTAGAATATTATTTTGTATGTACCATTCATAGGCATATAACACTCATATTTGTAATATAATATTCAATACTACCAATATTGTTCGTATTTCTGATCACTCTCTCCTGACGGAGATTTCTGCAGAGTATTTGTGCTTCCACTGGCATTTAGAGAAAAGGACACCGCAGGTTTCCACAACTATTTTTTATCTCTAAAATACAAAGAGTATTTTAAACTTGCAGTAATCTGGGTAGTACTATTTAACGTTTAGATATGTCAGTAACATAACAGTGTAAACTAGCAGCAATTGGTAGAATTATTATTGAATATTATAGACACATGTGTAATATGCTTATGAATGGTGGCATAGCAACCTTCAACTATGTCGTGAGAATTAAAAAAATATAGCCATAAAATAAAGCAATAATATACAAAACTGTGCATAGTTCATTTACAAAACACGGTTTCTTTAGTGAGACTCGAGGAATGCTAATTCTCGTCTCCTTATCGCTCTTTATGTGTCTCAGCCTGACTCTTTCCTCAGTATAGTAGCTGCATATACTGCTCCTGTCCTGTCTGCAGGATGGTCCGGTTTGCATTGTCCATGTCCCTCGGTGCGTCAAGGAATCTGTTTCTCTTCTCTTTCCTAAGAAAAATAACAAAGACACTACAACAAATTTATAATACACAAGTCCATTCAGCATAACCAACAGCAGTTTTGAAAAATATCATTTTGTACTGAGTAAACATTTGATGAAGTTGTCAATGTTTAGTGATTATTAGAGACATACAAATGTTATCATTTCTGAAATTTCAGTGGAGATATTACTCTTCTCAGCTAGTTGGTTATCGATGTGGCTACAAAATACGAGCCCTATTATAGGCCACGGTCCTCTATCGTCCGCCGCCTTACTATTTAGTTCAGTAATGTTTTATTTTGTTACAAATGTCTGACCACAGTTTTGCTTACGTGTTTACTAGAAGGTTTTAGCTACCTCATGCCTTCTGGAGAAAAAGTGAAAAAAGTCAGATCACTGATAATAGCCTACACGATGATGTCTGTGGGGCAGGTCGACAATAACGATTTGCAACTTCAATTTCCATACATGAAAGGTTTTAAGTATTTACCACCGTACAGCACTATAAAAATAGGGGGTGGACGATAATAGAGGGACGTTAGCTAGGCTAACATGATGTACCTGTAGCTAACGTTTGTTTTTGTCTAGAGGAACAATTGCATGACTAACAATAACATGACTTTATAGCATTTAACATTCATCATGTCAAACATTGTGTTTACCTTAAACCTACTGGTTATTGATTGTCTTCCACCATGGCTCACAAAAATGCAGCAGTCGAGTCAGTCATTGCTACAGCGCCATAATAGAAGGTTGGCCAGTGACCGAGCAACACATCCTAGACGGTCAAATCAACTTGCTCCGCCGTCAGACTCTTCTGTTATTGTGATCCTCAATCTTCTTGTAATCTTGTTTCATTTTTTAAGCGTCTCCTGGCACTGTTTCCCGGTGTGAAAATTTTTCAGATCACTTCACTTTCAGGGTATTTTTGCAATCACCTTATTATTACGAATTGCTGTTTCCAATTTCCGCTGTATTTGGTCCTCAGCATAAACACAGTGAGGCCTGGACTTTGTTCTCGGTCCATCTGTCGTTTGATTTATTCTCCATATAAAGTTATTCTATTTGTAAGTACAAATAACTCCTTCACTAAGCTGAAAGCAGCTGCAGACAAAAAAAGAAATGGAAATGTTCAGCGCCGCAAGTACCACCCGAAACATTCTGGTACTCCAGAAAAGTCCTATCTCCCGAGCAGGAACTGTTTTGGGGGTAGAATGTAGTTCCTCGTTTTAGATCCTGTGGTAGAAATGCAGCGAGTTCCTGTGAAGGTTCCTAGTTCCTGGGTATAGTTCCTGCGGTGGAAACGCTGCGTAAGTTAACCCTGCTTTCTGAAATACCCCCAATATCCCTACTTCAAAAACCGCTGCCCAGCGGTCGTCGCGGCCAGCTCCCCGCACTGCCCTGTTTTCGCTGCCGCCAGAACCCACCGAGGACTGACCTCAGCCCGGACAGATCTTAAAATACAAATACGAAATGTAAAACCGTTGTGTGGATTGTGATTTACAGGTGTGCACGTCGCTTTATTTACCCACAAGATATTTGGCAGTGATTTGAGTCCATAGAAACCAGGCAGAGAAGCTGTGTGAACAGCCGAGTAAGCACACTGTGTCTTGGGACTTGATAGATATATATTTTTTTTTAAACATTGGTTTTCAGCACTAAATATTTACCAGCTTGACGTTTGCTAAGTTAGCTTGAATTAAGCTATTTGGCCTGCCTTAACTAGCAGCCCACTTTCTCAGTTTCTGAATTAATATGTGAGTATTTCTCTATTTATGACAATCTAAATAAACAAAATTTGCTTGTGCACAGCAATGGGTTGATAACAGCTAAGTTTGTTACCAGTATTAAGAAAGTAAATACACAAAATGTAGCTATATAGGTATTGTAGCCGCAAGATAAAAACAGCCAGAATGGGAGAATTCGCTTTCTGTTTCAGAGTGATAGCTTGCTAGGAAATGTTATCTAACATTTTGCATATCATTTATGAAATGAGGTGTGCATCATGTGTTTCTCTATGATGTAAATATTCTTTTAGGAAAAGCAAGTTTCATTATAAATAGCTAGTTATTGTGAATGTAAAATAAATCAGGGTTCAAATTAGGCAACATTTACAGTCATCTTTAGTCTGATGTGGTTTTCTATGCTGGAATGTATATGTCTAAGTACTGCAGTATGTCAGCTTGTATCGGTAACCAAGGAGGAGGGGACAGCGGAGTAGTTTGATCTGTAATCATTTAATATGGAGCTTGACAATGCTCATAGCAGTGAGACAATAATACACAAAGACAAAGGGAGCAGAGGCAACATATATACTGAGGGGAATAACTGTGAATGATGATCAGGTGCGCTAGACGAGACAACAGGTGTAATGAGTTGATGAGATGGGCAATGGTGTCAGAAGGCCGGTGACGTTGAACGTCGAAGCCCGCCTCCTGCAGGGGGAGGATGGGCAGTAGATGGCATAGTCGTCACACAGTATGGCTGTGTTACTGTACTTGTATAGTTTATTAATTACTAAACCCAAATTGTGCCTATAAGGATGTTTATGACCCCTACTGTATCACTTTCCTGATGCTTGTGTTCTTGCAATAGATGCCCAATCAAGACACAAGAAACGTGGAAGATTGTTCTGTAAGTCCTTTGTTTTATGTTATGTGCTATGGATTTATGAAACAACGCAACTAATTACAGTATATTGTTATTTATTTTGTGTATGTAGGTAGAGATGGCTGGGGAGGAAGGGGTTGATGCTTGCTTTCTGGTGTATGCAGAGGAGGATATAACTGACATCTCTGGTAAAGTCTATCTCATTGTTTAGAAATGGGACCATACAGCTACTAGCAGATTTGTACCGTTAGGCCTATATTAGGTCTTTCATTGTCTTTCTGTCTTTAGGTCTATATTAGGTCTTTCATTGTCTTTATTGTTCACCTTGACAGTGTGATGTACTTATGCTTCATGGCACACCAACTGATGGCAGTCCACCTGTCTTCTTCCACTCCCAGTTATCATGCCTCTGTCTCACCTTTCTCTGTCAACCAAAGGTTGCCCTCATTTGTTTGAAAATTTCTCTGCTTTTAACTGAAGTTGAGTTGACAGGAATTCTTTTTATTCAGTAGTGAGTTTACAATCTATGCAACTCTGCTTAAATTTTCTAGAATATACTGTTACTATCTGAATCTATAATTTATTTGATTTATCATGTCCTCTGTTAGTGCGATTGTTATTGAGGGTGTTCAGAGGAATAATCATAACTGAGCAACTGCCAGCAAGACTGAAGATGAACTTTCGCCTCACAGTGGTTTGATCCACTAACCCCGAGCCCTGTAAATGTCCCCTCCAAACTTTATATCAGATTTTTGGCACTGCTGACATGGCACAGCATGTATTGTACAGCCTCCATATATTGCATCAGCCCAACTAGGAGGTAATAATGGTAGGTAATTGACTACACATTGGATGCATTAGACCTTATTAATCATAACTGACTCAGGGCAAACATAGCTAAGTCCATCAAGCTATTACAGAATAGACAAGAGTATAACTGGGTCTTGTTTAGGTCCCGATCTCGCAAGTGTTAATGAAAAAAACAAACATATTTTCTACAACCCCAGATCCAATAATGTTGGGATGCCATGTACAGTGGATATAAAAAGTCTACACACCCCTGTTAAAATGCCAGGTGTGTGTGATGTAAAAAAAAATGTGAAAATCATGTCAGAACATTTTCCACCTTTAATATGACTTAACGTGAACAATTTATTTGAAAAACAAACGGAAATCTTTGAGGTGGAGATATTTTTTTGACAATTTTTTTCACAATAACCTGTGCACAGCCCTCTTAAGATAACCCCACAGATGTTCTATTGGCTTCAGGTCTGGGCTCTGGCTGGGCCATTCCAAAACATTAATCTCCTTCTGGTAAAGCCATGCTTTTGTGGATTTGGATGTGTGCTTTGGGTCATTGTCGTGCTGAAAAGTGAACTTCCTCTTTTGCTTTCTAATGGATGCCTGAAGGTTTTGTGCCAAAATTATCTGGTATTTGGAACTGTTTATAATTCTCTCCACCCTGACTAAGGCCCCGGATCCAGCTGAAGAAAAACAGCCCCATAGCATGATGCTGCCACCACCATGCTTCACTGTGTGTATGGAGTTCTTAGGGTGATGTGCAGTGTTGTTTTTGCCCCAAAAATACCTTTTTCGAATTATGGCCAAAAAGTTCAACCTTAGTTTCATCGGACCATAACACATTTTCCCACGAGACTTTGCAAATTTCAGCCAGGCTTGGATGTTTTTATTTGTAAGAAAAGGCTTACCCCATGCCACCCTACCCTACAGCCCATTCATATGAAGAATACGGGAGATTGTTTTCATAAGTAGCACACAGACAGTACTTGCCAGAAATTCCTGCAGCTCTTTTAATGCTGCTGTATGCTTCTTGGATGCCTCCATGACCAGTATTCTTCTTGTCGATTCATACATTTTGGAAGAACGTCCAGATCTTGGTAATGTCTGTTGTGCTATATTTTCTCCACTTGATGATGACTGTCTTCACTGTGTTCTATGGTATATCTAATGCTTTGGAAATTATTTTGTACCCTTCTCTTGACCGATATCTTTCAACAATGAGATCCTTCTGATGCTATAGAAGCTTTCTGCGGACCATGGCTTTTGCTCTGAGACGCAACTAAGAAATTATGAGGAAAATCCTGCTAGAACATCTTAACTTTATTTGTGATTAATCAGAGTCACTTTAAATGATGGCAGCTGTGTAATGACTTGTATTTAACATGAGTTTGAATGTGATTGGTTCATTCTGAACACAGCCACATCCCCAATTATAAGAGGGTGTGCACACTTATGCCACCAGGTTATTGTAAGGTTTTTACTTTTCATTTTTCCCCTCTAAGGTTTCAGTTTGTTTTTTGATTGAATTGTACACATCATAGGTCACATTAAAAGTGGAAAAAGTTCTGACATGACTT
The DNA here is from genome assembly GCA_016801105.1 of Esox niger. Lineage (NCBI taxonomy): Eukaryota > Metazoa > Chordata > Actinopteri > Esociformes > Esocidae > Esox > Esox niger. The sequence goes on from JACXGJ010010397.1 coordinate 9,461, forward strand.
TTAAATCACAAATACCTGGCATTCTAACAGGGGTGTGTAGCCTTATTATATCGTTTGTATATCCCAAGAAATCAAAGCTGGACATAGTTTTGTTTGTTTTGGATAAACAGTACTTGACAGCTGCAACAAAGCATATTTTCTGAAGATGTTTTCTCATTACAAGCACAAGAGCTTGTGAAGTGGTTAAATGTCTTTTGGTTAGGGGTATTAAGAGGGGTTGGGTTGGTGGGAGATTGTTATGTTCTAATGTGTTGGCTTCGCAGCCTGACATAACACTTTGGAAGAAATAACAGATACTGAGGGACCTAGCATCTCCACACACACATGTGCAAAAAAATACTAACTGTTATGTTACCCATTCATTAGCTACAATTACAAACTCAGGTTTGCTCATTGTTCATATTCCATGTTTAACTCTATGCCTAGTGAAGTAGTTAACTAGATTAGTTGGCTAATTGACTGTAGTTATCTTGCACCAGCAACCAAGCCAGCAATTTTACATTACTGAAAGTTAAGAGTTGTAGAGCTAGTTAGCCTCTACACTAACTTTCCATGCCCAATGTAATTTCTCTCAAGGCTAAATGTATTATTATTTTAAGAAATTAACAATCAAATATAACATTTCTGGTAGTCTAACAGGAAGCATCATATACCTAATAAAAGGTTTGGGTGGAAGAAATGTAAAAATTGTGGATTACACGGCGGTTCCTACAGCCATGATACAATCCTTTTAAAATCAGGGCTTGTTTTTTGCTGTGGGGCCTTATATAAACACGTGTACATTTCCAAATCAGGTCCAATCAGTAGATTTTGCCACAGATGGAATCAAGTTGAACAATGGGGACAGGATGCACCCGAGTGTGATGCACCGGGCTGTGAAACCTGTGCTTGAATAATTCTGCATATGTAATATTTCATTTTTTTATACATTTGAAAACCAATTTCTTAACCAGTTTTTTCTTGGTGTGGTATTGTGTGTATTGATGAGAAAAAAATGAATCAGTTTAATCAATTTTAGAATAAGGTTGTACCATAAAAAATTTAAAAGGTGAAAGGGTGTCGTCAATACGTACCAAATGGATATTAAATGTAGGATGACACAGATATCCCTCCCTTGATTGTTATCTCTACATAGGATGTCTAGGAGCATGGTTGACCTCTGGTGTTCATGAAAAGTATTTCACAATCTCTATGATTTCATCATAAGAGTTAAACTCAATGGCAGTACTACTCTGAGGTTAGGAATGTCACTGACTTGACACCCTAAACCAGGAACACTAGCTTCTACCCATAAGCCGTAGTGACTTCAAAAAAGGAGCCTAAATGATATAACAATGTTTCCTGAAATTATTCCCTCTGGTCATATTTTATCTTTACAGAATAGATATTCTAGTATTATCCATTTAACAGGGAATTGTATTAATGTTGCATATTCAAAATATTGATATTTTTACAAATGCATATTGAGTGACTGCATGATGTTAGTAATGTCATTGTAATGTCATGCAGAATACATTTATTGACTGAGAAGTCAATATGCATATGATTGGTTTGTAAAAACAAAATGGGAAGCATTTCAGTAACTAGCAACTGTAACACTATGCATTAAAGGGTTCATATATTATATGTAACATAGGGAGCAATTTCGCAATGGAGAGATGATTTGTTGCCAGCAGATTCTAAGCATCTTTGTTCCCCAGGTCAACACATGGGGTTGAACAACCTCCACGTAACCGCATGTTGTTTTACGTGACATAGCATTAAAAACATTTAGTAACTTACCTACTGTCTTGGGTCCTCTACCTCTCATAGCTGGGTCCCAATGCTTAGTGAGGCCTGAAGATGTGCAGCTTAAATTAAAACTGAAGTTCTGTTTTTTGCCATTAATGATTCCAGACATTATCTTGGCAGCTGCCTGTAGTTTTAAAGTCAATAAGGGACGTTGTACAAACAGATTATACAGGATATAGTTATCACACACATTAGTTTAGCATTCGTTAGCCAGAAGGGCGATTAGTAAACGAATTAGCTTATTAGTTTGTCATTGAACAGTACAAGTACACTACAATAAAATGTAGTTACCATCTCACCAGAAGTACATATAGCAGTGGGCATGAAATTTACAATTATTAAGTACTGTACTTTTCACCTGATACAAACTTGAGTGTCTGCATGTTTTACTGCCAGTCTGCCAATTCAGTCCCCAGTAAAAGACACCTGTACTGCTACCTGGTTCAATGTGGTCAAACGTGTCCTTAGGAACAAATATACATCACCGGACGACTTCCTGGTAGGAAGCATTACTTCCAGGTCATTGCAAGAAATTCTATTGGGAACAGCGACACTCTGCACTCCGAAGAGCCTCTTGTCATCGCCAAAGAAAAATGTAAAACAAGCGCCAAGGGATGAGATTATTTACACTCGGGAGAGGTGCACGGGGCGGCCACAATGGCCTCCCAAGAAACAATTTGGATAAACTATCTTGCTCATGAACCGAAATAAAGATTTCACCAGTCTGAAGAGTATTTCGCAAAATGTTTTAGCACTAAAACCAGCTCCTAAATCTGAAAAATCACAAGTAGTCAAGAGGGCTCCTATGTCACTAAAACCAAGTCACAAACTATCCTTAAAGGGCTGCTACAAGCAATCCACCTTGTAATCAGTTAGACATTTTAGAAACATTAATTGATACTGAGCTTTTAACAAGGTATCGCCTTAATCGTAAGGGTATTTGAGCTAGTAAGGGATCTTGTCACTTAACCAACAAATGGAAACAATCAAATAACACTGGAGATCCCGGTTATGATAACTACGCTACTTGGCCACAGGTAATATGCAGCTACGCACCACAGACAAACTACATATATATCAGCCATCTGTTGGTAGAATATTATATCAAACAATTAATGCCCTCCCCAGACTTCCATATTGTGCAACAAATCATTTGGTTTCCTCATGATGTTTGCCAAATACAACGAAACAAAGGCATCATAACTTGACCACCTGGTGTAGTTGGTGCTATAGATGGGACACATAATTTCACAAATTATTGCAGCATCTAAAGACGAACATGCATTTCTTTACGATCTGCCATATATTTATGAGGCTGACAATTAGCTGAACATATATTGATTGATTGGTTAGAATATCATTCTTGGTGTTATGTTTAATTGGTGAGAGGAAATAGGCATAAAAAACACAACACAGATGTGCTGACTAACTCTGAACAAAGGACCATAGATAGGACGTGTTGCCTGTTACTGATCAGCCCCACACATCCTGCCCATACTTCCTGCTAGGAGTTGCACATGTGACTACCACAGGCTCTATGGATAGGACTATTGACCATAGGTTGGAACATACCATACAAGGGTCTTTTGTAGGATAAACCTTTCTTATTGGAGGGTATTTGACTGTGTATTGGCTGGTTATGACCATTGACCGCCTCCCATGTGTCCTGGCATAAAAGCCTGTTCGCTTTGAATTCATTTGAGAGAAAAAGGAAAGAACTATGGAATGTCAGCATCATTGCCTCATGCTGAATAAAGATGTCTCTCCAATAATTTCTGCTTGCATTAATTTTGTTCATGGATCTCAAATGGACAGAATTCAACAATTGGTGACGCTTGGCATTTTTATTTGAATATCTTTATTTCAGTATTACAATATGACATCCTTCTATACTATTGCTATAATGAATTCAGCATCAGAGACCCCTCCCCTATCAGCCAATCACTGTGAGCAAAGTAAGTTAACAGCATGTTCATGGAACACAACATCATCATTATCAACGGGGTCAACCCTGCCCTTTCACTTAGCTTAAGACCTCCATATTCCTTAGTAAAAGTTGGTCTTAGCAGCTTTGTGAATAGGTTTCGAGAGTATAGTCTTAGCTGGCAACATTTTGTGCTGTAAAGATATTTTAGGAAAACATTTTAGTAAAACATTACAACATGTGTAACTATTGAATACTAGTTTGAATGTTCCATGTCTACACCTAGTTCTTCGTCTTCCAGACATCTGCAGCAGCATGTTGATGAGGGAGTACACACCTTTGTTGCGTTTATTGAAACCAGATCTTCTGCCTCTAAAGAACCATGCTGTTCGCCAAGGCCATGACTGTGCGATGAACTGTGCCTACCTATCTCGGACAACCCTCAGTTCTCGTAGAGCACAGCAGACGGTGGGTACACCCTCATCATTCCATCCTGTGTTGCCAGGGACAGCAGAGTACACGCTGCTACTGGAGATCCACCGGGGAAAGGCCAAGTGCATCTGCAACCTACTCATCTTCAGTGAATAGCTCAGTATTAGGCAGAAAATGGCATACGTTTATTATTACATGTACTTTACATCTGAATATTTTAGAAACTATTTTTATTCAGTCAGTTTTTATTTTTTGTGTGTACAGGACTAAATAAAGAAGACAGAACTCTTACTTGCAGGTACCTCCTCAAGAATGCAAGAAGATAAAAACACATAATTCCAAAACAACAATACCCATACTGATATCCCTGCAAAAGTGTTTAATCTCATAGTTGATGGTTAGTGGTTGTTTGTTATTGACAGGAGATATACAGGTCTGTCTCTGTGACAGATAAGGATGATAAAAGCCTGCTGGAAAGGCTGACTGCTGTGGGAAAGAGTAGTTTATCATGTGAACCAAAGAAAGGGCTGATTGTTCCAAGATGAGAGCAAGATGTTTTTTTTTCTTGCCATGCATTTCATTTATAGTGGAACAAAGGCATGCAATAGATTTTGGTTTGAAAAAAAATACAATTATTTAAATAGTTTCATCTTTATCTAACATCTGTTTGGAATTTATATTATCCCAATGTTGTGTCTTCCTAATGATAAATAAAGTTTTAGCATGTGTGGTTGTGATTACTGTAAGAAAAATAGTGGTTGATGTGTTATGCAATGTGTCTTGTACTAAAAAAGTGCATGTTTTTTACAAATAATTGCAATCATAATGCATAGCCAATCATGAATATGGGGGTCATAAAAATATGTCATAAAATATTAAATCAGTATATAATATTAAATGTTCTCTTACAAATCACTCAGCATCTGATCAGGGCCTCAGGATCTAGATGGATGGTGAACAAAATACTGGTTTGTAGCTCCCAAACGTTTAGACGATTGGCAATTGCAGGCTACATACCCCCGGATGCTAATGCAGAACTAGAAATGACAGAACTGCAAGCTACCATTAGCAAACAACAGACAGCACATCTGGTGTGTTTGTGGTTGCAAAGGATTTCAACTATTCAAATCTGAAAGCGGTTTTACCGAAAATTCACCAGAAAGTCTCCTGCCCTACCAGAGGAGGCAATACACTAGACCATGTGTACACAAACATTCCAAGACTATCCAAACAGGTGTTGTCTGCACTGAGCAGTGTGAATGCACGCAAGGCTGATGGTCCTGATGGTGTTCCCGAGCGGTGCTCAGAGCATGTCCTGGGCAGCTGGGCAAGGCCTTTACTGACATTTTCAACCTGTCAGTGGCCTAGGCGGTGGTCCCAACATGCTTCAAGACCAGAACCATTGTGCCAGTGTTGAAGCAGTCGACTGTCTAGCCGGAATGACTTTTGAACTGCTGTAGCAAGCAAGTTTATTTATATAGCACAATTCATACATAGAAGCAATTCAATGTGCTTTACAGTGAAAACAGAAATAATGCAATAGAATCAAAAACAGTTTACACAGGTTATTCCTCTGATAGCACCAGAACTTTACGATGGGTAAAATATAGCAGGATATACATTTAATAACACAATTAATTAAAAAGATAAATATAAAATACAGCATAATAATAAAACATAGAATAATGAAATAGAGATTAAATATAAAACATAGGAAGCTAGAAAAACTATAACACTAAACAGTGCTGTTATAAAAACAGGCTCACAGTGGGGTTAAGTTTGAGAGCTCAGTCATAGGCATGTGAAAAGAGAAGTGTTTTTAGCCTGGATTTAAAAATGGACACATTTGGTGAACGTCTAAGATCTTCTGATAGTTTATTCCAGTTGTGTACTGCTAAACGCAGCCTCTCCATGTTTAGTTTGGACTCTGGGCTCTACTAGCTGACCTGAGTTCATGGATCTTAGAGCCCTGCTCGGTCTATATTCTTCAAACATATCAGAAATGTATTCGGGTCCTAAACCATTCAGAGATTTATAAACTAAAAGCACCACTTTAAAGTCTATTCTGTAACTGACCGGTAGCCAATGCAAAGATTTAAGAACCGGAGTGATGTGCTCGGTCCTCTTGGTCCTGGTTAACATTCTAGCGGCTGCATTCTGAATGAGCTGCAGCTGTTTTACAGTCTTTTTAGGGAGTCCAGTTAAGAGGCCGTTACAGTAGTCAACCCTACTAGAGATAAAAGTATGGATGAGCTTCTCTTGGTCTTTTTAGGACACCAGGCTTTTGATTCTGGATATATTTTTCAGATGCTAGAATGCTGTTTTGGTGACCGATTTGATATGACTGTTAAATCAGAACACCAAGATTACGGACTTGATCCTTGGTTTTAAGGGCCAGAGAATCCAGCTCTTTACTAATAATTGTTATTTTATTTTTGTTGCCAAACACAATAATCTACAATTATCTTGTTTAATTGTAGACAATTTTGGTTCATACAGGAATTGATTGGCTTTATACAGTGACACCGAGAGTCTATTGAGCTGTTCTCATACGATTCGGAGACATATATTTGAGTATCATCAGCATAGCTGTGGTAGTTAATGTTGTTGTTCTGTAGAATTTGGCCCAGAGGTAGCATATAGAGATTGAACAGAAGCGGTCCGAGAACTGATCCCTGTGGAACTCCGCATGTCATAGCCACCCTATCAGATTCATGATTACCAATGGTGACAAAGTAACTCCTGCCATCTAGATAAGATCTGAACCACTCAAGTACTGTCCCAGAAAGTCCTACCCAATATTCCTGCCTATCTATAAGTGTTCTATGATCTACAGTGTCAAAGGCTGCACTGAGATCTAGTAGAACTAGAACTGTTATTTTATCTGAATCAGTATTCAGCCGTATATCATTTAAAACTTTAATCAGGGCCGTTTTAGTACTGTGGTGGGGTCAGAAACCTGACTGAAAATTGACCTCCTGAGGTCACAAAATCGATGAGGTGATTGAATACAACCTTCTCAATGATCTTTGCGATAAAAGGGAGATTAGAAACAGGTCTGTAGTTGTTTGTTATAGATGCATCCAGTGATTTCCTTTTTAATAGGGGCTTAATGGCAGCTGTTTTTAGAGATGTTGGGAAAATGCCAGATTGCAGAGAGTTATTAACTATTTGCTGCAGGTCCATTGTTATAGAGTTCAAAATTCTTTTTTAATAAGTCTGATGGCAGTGTGTCGAGACAACATGTAGAAGCTTTAAGATGCCGAACTGTTACAACTAGGGAATTTTTATCAATTGTAGTAAATTGTGACATAATAACCAAGTTATGTCTTGCTGGTCGTAGTGATGGTTGTTGAAGCTACCAAGGCTTTGTTTATAGATGTCATAGTGAGTTTGAAGTTTAGTTTTCCTGCACTTGCGTTCTGCTTTCCTACATTCTCTTTTTAGGGTGCTTACCATCATGGTTGTTCTCCATGGTGTTTTCTGTTTGCTCATAGTTTTCTTTGCCTTTACCGGTGCAACACGATCCATGACATTCAATATTTTGACATTAAAATTATCAAGGAGTACATCAACTGACTCAGCACTTACTGTTGGAGAGATAGCTATGGCTTCCATAAACTGAGCATTGGTACCTTAATGTACCTTTTCTTAATAGAAACAGAGTTTACTGGAACATTCGGGGTGATTAGTGATTAAAAAAAGACACAGAAATGATCAGACAGGGCCATGTCTTTAACCACGACTGAGGAAATATTGCGACCTTTTGAGTTAACCAGATCCAGAATGTGGCCTTGAGTGTGTGTACGCTCTTTCACATGCTGAGTGAGATCAAAAGTGTCAAGTAGTGCAAAAAGTTCTTTGGCATTATGGTCTGTACTATTATCTATGTGGATGTTAAAATCCCCTGTAATAATAAACAAGTTATAATCAACTGATATGACAGAAAGTTGTTCTGCAAAATCATCAATAAAATTTGCAGAGTATCGCGGAGGTCTGTAGATGGTTAAAAACTAAATTTTGGGGGAACCCTTCAATGTAAAATAGAGGCATTCAAAAGAAATAAAATTACCTAGTGTATTTTCTTTGCACTGGAATGTATCTTTGAATAAGGCAGCCACTCCACCTCCTTTCCTACCATTACGACACGTATTCATATAGCCACATTTTTCAGGTGCTGTCGCGTTAAGAATAGCAGCACTACAATCTTCAGTTAGCCACGTTTCAGTGAGAAACATAAAATCTAGGTTGTAGGATATTATAATGTCACTTACCAAGAATGATTTGTTCATGAGAGATCTGATATTAAGTAAAGCCAGTTTAATAGATATAATAGGGGTTTCTGGGCTAGTAGGTTGGCGTGTTACCGTTAACAGAGTTGACTTTATAAGTTGCATGGACATTGTTCCTTCTATTTCTAATCAACTCAGGAATAGAGATACTGGGTCCTAGCTTGTACTCAAAACAGTCGGCATTGCTATTTTCACTATAGCAGGGACCCGAAGCACATCATCGACTATATTCTGTGCTCTGTGGAAATAAAGGACAAGGTTGTTGACGATGTGGCAGTTGTCTAAGCAATCGTTTTAAACAAGGGGGAGGGATGGGGCATAGGGAGTGTAGTGGAGGGGGAGAGTTTGGTAGAGGGAGGGAGGGGGAGTATGGTGGAGGGGATGATGGGAGTTGTTGTGCCCCCATTTGGGACAAGGACAACTTCTCAGCATTGGGTGATTTTAGTTAGAGGGTGAGGAGACGGGGGATGGGTACTTTGTCTATGAGTTCTGTCCTTCATGCTTATCTTGTGTGGATCTGGCATTCCAAGAGCGTGACGTATGTTGGCACCAAGCAGCCGGCATCCCATGATGTTTGGATGAACACCATCAGGTCTAAAGCGGTCTTTACAGTTCTAAAAAAAATTTAAATTGTCAATAAACCTTATCCCGTGGTTGAGGCACGCCAATATCAGCCACGTATTCAGCCCAAGGAGTCTGCTAAATGATTCAATTCCTTTCCCCAAGGTTGGAATGGGGCCTGAGATGAAAACATGTTGTTGAAAGTTGTTTATTTTCTCGAGTTGTTTAGAAAAATCCCTTTTCAGGTTCTCAGAGCCCGTTTTCCTTTGTAGAATGTCAAAAGACCCAGTGTGGATAATAATCTGCATGTTGCTTGTATGTATAGAGAGAATAACTGGCGGCATTTCCGTTAGCTCTTTGATGTGTCAGCCATGGTTAGGATTTCAGTCTTTGCCAATCTGATGTGCTTTGTTATGTCATCCCCAATCAAGGTAGTATCAGGTTTATAGTTTGCCACGTTTCTTCTTTCTCTCGTCCTATCAATGGTTTTAGGGCTATTTCTTGTATTTTGGTTAGCCCTGACACATTTCATTCCGTGTCAGTGGACCGTACCTGTTTTTCAGTGAGTTGGGTGGTGGATTGAGGGTTGATGCTCTCTTATTTGATTTCTTGCCCCGCGGCGCACGATGTCAGACCAAGTCCCTGCTGGAGTTGATGACTTCGGTCTAGCCCCGGTGTTGGGCCAGTACAATGTTTCTTTGGAGAAGGCTGGTTTGAAAGCCTCTGCGGTTAATCCAGTGGCGTTTGTACATGTCCAAGGGAGAGAGTCATGTCCAGGTCCATGTCAGAGTGGTCAAGATTTGAAGTTATCCCATGTATACCAATCTGTCTGTCCTTTAGCGTTTTTTAGCTCGACCCCTAGAGTTGCTGCAACAGAGTCAATGAATTGTTCACTTTGACGTATTTCAAGCTGCGTTATCGTCTCATTCAGTCGACCGCGCTGAAATTGTTTTGATCTATTCACCAGTTTTGACTGCGTTCTGTCAAGTATAGGGAATTCTTTAGAGTTCTCTAGCATTGAGTTAGCCTGTTGTGCTGCGTTAGCATTAGCATTTGTTGATTCACCTATGGGACAAGACCCACAGTCCGACCAGAGAAGCGCTCGGGTGACTAAATCTTCTAAGTGGTTGATCCGTTCCTCCAACAGCTGTCTTAGCTCCTCCATTGGAAAAATAACGTCAAAAATGCAAAAGAACTACGCTGAGGTCCTCTTTTAAACATGTACTTAAAATTGTAAAAATATTAATAAAACAAATAAAGAACAAAAATGAAACAAAGGTCAAAGATTTTAAGAAAGCTAAAAAGTAGGAAAAGAAAGAAAAACTGTCAAGAGGCAGGAATCAGGAGAGTTGCGTTATGCGACTAACAGGCATGAAAGCAGGAAGTGAGTCTGTACTCTCCCCCATGATCATGAAATGTTATGAAAGAATAGTTCTGGCTTACCTGAATTCCTGTCTCCTCCAACACTGATTCCCTAACAGTTTGCCTACCAGTTTGCCCACACTCTGCCCTGACCCACCTAGATAAAGCCAACACCAATGTGAGAATGCTATTCATGGACTTTAGCTCAGCATTCAACACTGTCATCCCCTCTAGGCTGGTCTACAAACTCCATGACCTGGGGATCAGTCGCTATCTCTGGAACTGAAATTTGGACTTCATAACCAACAGACCCCAGTCTGACAAGTTAGACAATTTCACCTCCTTCACCCTGATCTTGAACACAGGTGTTCCACTAGGTTGCGTGCTGAGGCCCTTCTGTACTCCCTCATCAACCACGACTGCGTTCCTCTACTCAGTTCCAACACCATTGTCAAATTTGCAGACAACACCACAGGGATAGGCTTGATCAGTGACAATGACATGTCAGCCTATTGGTCTTCAAGTGACTGGTGGCATGGTGCGCTGACAACAACCTAACCCTCAATGCAAAGATGACCAAGGAGCTCATTGTGGATTACAGGAAGTCTAAAGGCTGCAGTCACGCCTCAGTTCTCATCGATGGCACTGAGGTGGAGCATGTGTACATATTCTAATTTCTGGGTGTCCAGGCCCTCTCCTGGACCCTCAAACCCTCAATACTGGTCAAAAAGGCACAGCAGACCCTGTACTTTTTGAGGAGGCTGCAGAATGCCCGTCTGTTTTCCCAGATACTTGTGAACTTCTACTCCTGCACAAATCAAGAACATTCTGACGAACAGTGCCGCAGTGTGGTTAAGCGGATGCTTCGCGGCCGACTGGAAGGCCCAACAACCGCCCAGCACATCACTGGTGTCCTGCTCCCAGCCATCATAGACCTTCAGCACAAGCGGTGTCTGCGTAGGGCGTGCAGCATCATCAGAGACCCTTCACCCACATATGCAACAAACTATTTGCCCTCCTGCCATCAAGTAGGCAGTACAGGTTTCTTCATTCCCGCAGCAGCATGCAACAGTTTCTGTCCATCTACTGAAAATCTGCTGAACTTCGTAACACATTACCATACCCACCCACCCACTGCTTTGTACTGCCTCTCAGGGTCCTTGTAGCAATACTCACTTGTACTACTGGACTCTGACAATTTTTTGTTGTTCCATTTACGTGTCTACCTTGGGAACCTAATTGCCGCAATCCCTGCATTTCATTTGCATATGCCACTTTGCACATTCAATTTGCATGCACTGCACATTTAGAATTGCCATTGTACTTGCATTTTTCAGTTATTACATGTACATTTCTATCTCAGAAACCTCATTGCTGCTATCCCAGCATTTCATTGGCACATACTACCTTACATCTCCAACTAGCTCGATAGCAAAGTCAGAATTGTCATTTGCACTTTTATTTGCCTCATCACACAACTATTCATTTACCACTTGTACATACATATACTTAATACCTAATTTTCCCTAATTGCTCAATAGAGTTGCCATTTGCACTGTATTTGCATTTGTTGCACATCTTTACATTCCACTTTAAACATTTATAAATTACGTGCTGATAAGTTTGAATACCCTGGCAAAACATTTTGGCATTGATTTTGAACATATGACTGATCCTGCAAAAAATAATTTTCTTTAAGGATAGTGATCATATTGTTTGAAGCCTTTTCCAATAGTGGTTGTAATAATAATTTGCGTACACTGTTGTCAAGGGAGAGAGTAGATAATTGTTTTATTGCAGCATTAGATAGTCTTGTTCATGAGGTTACGGACCTGGTCTTCCTTACACAACCTCAATCTCATCTCACTCAGTCTCTTCTCACTGTAATGTTGGTTACAAGCTGTTATATACATTGAGGGGCGTGTTTACTGTGGGATTTGAACATTATATTCACACAGTATTATGACAATATGAATGTATGTTTTAGTGGAAGTGAATGTGCCTAGATAGTAGGAACACAGGGATAACGGTGTTTATATTATCTCTCCCTCAGGAATGTGGAGTGTTTACATTGAGCGTCTGGCATGGGGGTTAACTTCTAGAAACATGATCTGTGTTAGGTAGAAACGCCCTAAAAACCTATAGATTAGCTGGCAACTAACTTTATAGTGAGAAGACAATGGAACGTTCACCGAACGACATCTGTGCTGCAATTT
>JACXGJ010010398.1:0-22037 GCA_016801105.1 Esox niger
CCCCCCCCCCCCCCCCACAGTGACATCATAATTCAGCGACGTCACAGAGTGGGTGATTTTCAGCTGTGTGTTGTTAACGAGTGAGAGCCAGTGAGAGCAAAGACAAAACAATAGAGATGGAGAAGCTACTCACTGTTCCCCCTCATACGTTCTCAAACACAAAAGGCAACACTGGAGTCACAATCAGTAGTGACTAATCCCCTGGCCACAGGACATGCATATACGCTAACATATTTCCAGTTCACGGACATGTGAAATATGACACATAACACACGCCACCACCACATCCTTCTTTCCTTGGGCCTGAATGTTGAAGCGTAGCGGTCAGTCTGCCTGGTTGACCGGGCTAAGTGTCTCTTCTCTCCGGGCATCAAACTATGAGAGAGTCCCTGCTAAGAAGAGTGCTCTGTTAAAAGAAGACAGCAAGAAAAGTTTCGCATTAGTGACAAGTGCAAGTGTAAAGGGTGAAGCAGTCATGCGAGCTGTGTTCTTTTAGCCCAGTTTAAGAGTGACAAGACCATGTGCTTAAGGCTCCGTTCATTAGTGGGAGAGGAGCCTGATAGAACAAAGCAGTGTCAGTAAAATCATGTGTTAGAATCACAATGATCACAGACAGTCCTCCTATTTCTGACATTTCAATAACACCTTTGGTAGAAAACGACATCTCTTAGAAAACTCAACAAAGCTTTGTTATGAGCTGCTGCATTTCCACGGTTAGACATGTAATATAGTCAGGAAATTAGATTTTCTTCTCTCAGTATTAGAATGATATCAGATGTTTAAATACCTGTACCTGTGAAATGTAATAGTTTACAGATAAATGGCGTTACATGCATCTGTTGTGAAACATCAGTTTATGAAAAATTAATAAATGATGATGGATGTACAGTAGGGCAAAAATAAAAATGTACAAAGAACTTGTTGATAGTGTTTCAGTTGATCTCAATAGTCTACTAAATGTTTCTGGCACACTACAACTGATTCCTTTCTCACCTGGATCACAGTAAATCTGTAAAGGTGAGCCTCCATACCTGAGAAAGATGGGCAGTCTTTACTTGTGCTAACGCAGGCAGTCTTCATTGCAGTCTTATTGAAGACCTATGCTAAGGCTGATCTGCTACAGTACAGTTACTGTCAGCTTCTGTCTACCACCCCAAACTTAGAGTCACTTGTTATATGTAACTCACCACTTTCCGGGTCTTGTCCCTCTCCTCTCCACTCTCCTGTTGCAGGGTGAAGGCGTGGCTTTGGCCAAAGCCGCCGTTGGAGGGGCGGGACAAGTGTGCGGAAGAGTGGGGCGACGAGGAGGATGGCCGCTCATGGGCTCGGAACCGCTCCAACGCGGTCTCGCAGTAGGGGGGCAAAGAGTCCCCTCCCCGTGAGTCCACTGCCACCTCCACCACCCGGTTGCCGGGCGACTGGCTGCAGTAACGATCGCCGCTGCTCTTCTTGGAGCCCCTGGAGCCCTTAGAACCCTTAGAGGGCGTGTCTGAGGGTGTGTCCTCTTCGCCCCTCCCACCCTCCCTGCCCCTGTCGCACCCACTGTCGCCTGCTCCTGCCCGCCTGGCCTTGCGCTCCAATATGGTGCTCAGGAGTTCGTCATCGTAGTCTCGCCCCCGGGGGCTCTGGCGAGGAGGGGGCGGGGGCGCAGGGGGTTTCGGGGGGCGTTGCTCCAACTCGTTGTCCCACGTGCCCCGTCTCTTCCTGGGGGAGGGCGGCGGAGTGCGTCGGTCTCCTTGTCGGTCCCCGTGACGATCCTTCAGCTGGTCTCGTTCGCGTCCATCCTCTCTGTGGTCACCGCGGTCACTGTTGTTGCGGTATCCGCGTTTCGGCGCCTCGTCCCGGTAAGAAGGAGGATAGTACTCCCGATGCCGATCCTGGTCCCGTTCAACTTCCCGGAGCTCCAGCCTCTCATACTCCTGATCGACGTCCCTGACGGTGAGTTCCTCCTTCCTCTGTCTGTAGGAGTGGGCAAACTCCTCCAGTTCATCCAGAGAACCGGCCCTCTCCCCCAGCAGGAAGGCTTTACGCTGCAGATGCTCCGAACGAGGGTTCCACCTAAAAACGACAACGCGTTAGAGAATCATAAACGCACACACACACACACACACCCCTCTCTCTCTCAAACACCTCCCACTCACTCATCTTCCTTGTGTTAATGTCTACCTGCTGTCATTACTATGGTGATGCTCATCACTGCTCCGGATCCGCCGGTGCTGGTACCGTGTTGACCGGTGGCTCTGAGAGGAGGACGAGGGATGCCGGTGGTCCGGAATGTCTTCAAGGTCCCGGTCGAGGTCGGGTATGGCCGGCAGGGCCTTCTGCTGCACATGACGGTAGGACTGACGGAATCCCCCGGAATCCCCTTCATGGAGAGAACTCAGCTCTGAGATACTGCAGGCTGAGAAAGAAGAGGAGGAGAAGGAAAAAGAATAAGAGATAGAAGGAGATGGAGGATGAGACGAAGATGAAATAGGTGAATAAAGACAGGTGACTAAGTTTGATTTTAGTCACTACCGCCAACACTAAATTTTGATGTTTACAGTAAATCACCGAAAATCACTGAAAACAACTTGGGGAAAGACTAATTAAAGGGATTAGCTCACAGGAAACCCAGCCTTCAACACGTTATAAATAACCACACATCTCTCAGTTCCTAGATTGTTTGCTCAATCACTGTAGCGGCGAGACAAGATTTGCGGTTTCTAGCAGGCTCGTGTTTTGAAGAGGACCTGGTATCCCACACGTCTCAACAGGTAGCAGGCGAGGCCACCCAGGGATCTACAGCCCCTTCAAGCAGTATCTCTCCCATCGGATCTCCATGGCACACGACAGCAAAGGCGTTACCTAACAGAGCGCATACATACTCCGCAGAAGATGTGGCACTGACTGCGGCAGAGATCGGGGCCGCGTGCCATTGGGCATCATTTCATGCCTTTGTGACATTTGACCACCTGGATGTCACAGCTCCCGTCTTGGGATGTGACAGCTCCCGTCTTGGGACGTGACAGCTCCCGTCTTGGGACGTGACAGCTCCCGTCTTGGGACGTGACAGCTCCCGGCTTGGGACGTAGCATGCTTCCAACCGGAAGGGGTGAGGGTGTTCAGGGGTGTGCTGGTGGCACTTAACTCAGAGGTCCCTCGGGGAGAAGCAGTTTCTGTTTCCACACTCAAAGGGGGGACAAGATGTGACACCTCATTGGTCTGTGCTCAATGAAGAGTGGATGTGGATTATAACCAGAGATGAGCCTTAATTCATAGATTCTGGATGGCGGTCATCTTGGTGGTGGGCTCTTCAATTCACTTTTCTAAGATGAGTTTCAGTGAATTTGGGTGTTAGAGTGTAAAACCCAGAATGTCACAAATCAATCCCTCGCGCAGGAAACAGAGGTTATATGAAAATCCTACATCTTCTCTATTTATGAATCACACTGTAACTATCAGTAACCCTCAGAAAAGACTTTGGTTAAGAAAAGCAAAGTGTGAACATGCTCAAGAACAGAGAGTCCGAGGGAGAGAGAGAGACAATTATCTCAATGTGTACTTTTACAAACATCTGGGGAGATCACTCATTAACTATGAACATCAAATGTGATAAGAGAAGTAAATTATCTGGCTGCACTTAAGAATATTAACATTTGAGTCCAAATTAGAAAGACAGAATCACAGTGTACAAAAAAATAGCAAAAAGGTGATGATAGTGTGAGGCTGGCCCCACGAAACGAGAAGAATCAGCCACGAAACGAGAAGAATCAGCCACGAAACGAGAAGAATCAGCCACGAAACGAGAAGAATCAGACATGGTGCCTTTGTCAGGTAGAAAGACACATTTGTGACCCGGGGTGGATTTCAGACAGTCATCTGTTGTTAAGACACATGCAGAAGTTGATTTCAAAGAGGATTTTAGTGTAATAGTGTAGAAGGCATGCTGTCTCTACACAGGCTAGGATGAGAATGTCTGTCTGTCTGTCTGTATAGCCCACAGTCAGGTCCCATGCAGAGGCTGAATTCAGAAAAGGTTTGGTACATTATAAAGCATGCAGAGTCTATTGTCTGTCTGTCTGACTGTCTGTTTCTTACAGTCATGGCTCTGGGGCTTGGCAGGGTGGAAGTGAGCCAGCTGTTTCTCTACGTACTGCAACACCTTCAGAGAGTCCCGGTCCAGAGAGGACTGTAGTCGGTACACAGGCTGCACTGAGATGGACATGGGACAACAGATATGTTTGAGACAGGCAGGAGAGAAGAGACATGTCCAACTCCTGCACACTGTTAGCGTTTGAAACACACATTAACAGGGATTTCTTTCTCACTAAGCAAGTAAACTGCTGTTGCATAATGTCAGTATATCCCCAAAAACAAGACATTTTAAATGTGCTTCCCAAAAAATACAAATGTTTGTGTATGTTAGATAACCATTTACAAACATTGTGACATTTGGTTCCCATGCCTTTACTGTCTCTGCATCGCCCCGAAACCCAGAACTCACCCGCAAGAGCGCTGCCCTCAGAGACCGAGGGCGGGGCAGATATCATCTTGGCGTCCACCAGGGAGGGGGGAGCGATAGGGACCATGGCCGGCACCCCAGGAACATAGAAGGGGGGGTACACAGCGTTCTGGGGGGATGAGGTGGTGCTCCTCAACCCCTTCCCTGCTTCATACACTACACAGAGAACAAGAACATATAAATCACTGGACGTAGAACATTTTGAAAGATGAAAGATGCCGGAGCTCACATCAATTACAAGACACTGGTTTTTGCCTACAAGAGTAGCAAGAGGGACTGCCCCTTCATAGCTTTAAGAAATGGCCAAATTCTGTCCATGACTACTCTGCTGTTGTAAAGAGGTTCAACACGGATCAAAGCATTTTTCCACCACTTTACGTTGGTGGAAAAATCATCCCCAACAAGTACTTTATCAATGTTTATAAATGACAACCAAGTTGACCCCTTTGTCAGATCCTGGGAGGGTGAGAAGCTCTCAACATACTACCCAGATCTCAACAATGATGTATTTCTTACAAGTACAACCTGACAATGAAATGGAGGTCTTTCCTTACTGTCTGTGCTCATGGTTTTTCTTCTTTTTCTTTTGTTATTTTGTGATCTGTTTGTATTTTCATTTACTAAATACTTTTTTCATATATTATTGTAAGAGTTATTGTATTGTTGTTGTTCTTTCTTTGTTGTTATGATTGATAAAAAATGTTACAGAAAAATCTGAAAATGCATTTTAGAGAAAATGTTATGTATAAACATAACTGAAACTATTTACAGTACGTTCTATTAACTTTTATTGTAGTATGAGACTGTTGTACATTTAGGATGATGTACTACAGAACCCATAATGCTTTGCAATATTTCATTTCAGTAGAGATCCTAACAATACTGTGCTCCATCTAAATCCAGTGAGTGGACACAGGTGTTATCTGTTTGACACAGGTGTTATCTGACACGATGTGTGGAAGTGGCGGGACTCACAGTGCCGTGGGCAGCAGCAGGTTTCTGGACAACACCAACAGGACACGTAACAGCAGCAGGAGTGAGGGCAACACTGGCACCAACACACACCAAACAGCACGATGGACAGGATGATCCCCAGGGCCACTGAGCCCACAAACGCCCACTCTGGAAGACAGACACACACACACACACACAGACTTGTTACCATTTTTGTTAACATTTCCTATCCCTATCCATACACACAAATGCACGCACACACATACAGAAACATGTACAATCCTCCTATCAACGCAGGAAGTCTGGTCAGTGGATGTAGCAAGGCTACAGGAAGGAGGGAAACACTGTTTCCTGTTTCAGTGATTCAGGCAGAGAGCATAGGTCTGAGACCGTAGGAGACATTCAGTCAGAATGTGACCTTCTATGACAGCATGATGACGACCGCTATCAGCCTGGATGCAGGTTCTGCTCTATCGCTAGATGTAGGAACACTAATATCTTCGGTTTGGCTCGATAATGTCAGAACATTAGGCGGAGGCACAAACACATCTGGGATGTTCAACTGAGATGCAGTTTAGAGCAAATTTACGTCAAAGTTGTTGTGGATCATTATTAAATCTAACCTTAACCTATTCTCTAATTATCCTAACATGTTCTGTTAATTATCCTAAACTGCTGTGTAAAATGCTCTTAGTCTGCTTCGACAAGTCAATTTTGGCCAAAGAAGTATCCCTCCTAGACTATAAACCAAACTTGATTTGGCTAAAATACTTAGAAATGAACACTAGATATAGAACCCAATGTGGAAGCAGCTGTTTGGAATAACATGTACATAATACAACAACAAACTCTGAGATAAGACACTCCCTGAAATAATTTCAGAATGACTACAAGTGTTATCACCCAAAATAAACCATCTGTCCACAAAAAGCCACATTCAAAATGGAAACATCTGAATTTGAGGAATGTGAAAGAAGAGAATATCAACTCCCTTCTTTCTGTCCACTGAATCCATTTCCAGACTGATGATGAGATCCCCGACTTCAAAATCACAGTACTTCTAGTGATAAGCCTTGGAGACTGACTTCCTTTTGGATGGGTTACTAACCACTAACCGACTATTTTAAGAACTGGAGATATTTGCCCTGATTCTCCTAACATTAAATAGTGAACTTTTGCACTAGCCATGGAAAGGAAAATAGAGTGCCCTAAGCCAGCAGCCTACTCCACTCAGCCATCGCCACTGACAACTCTACCCTGATTGTTCTTAATTATCGGTGTCTTGGTGTTTTTGTTTTAAACCTGTCCCAAATGTTTCCACGGCAACACCAAACCTGTAGCAACCTGGTTCCACGTGAAACAGGGTGATGTTTTCGCGTAACCGTCATCTCTCTGTCTCTATGTCTATCATCTCACTCTGACTAACCACAGAGAGGGTTAGGATTGGTTGGAGTCAGCAATCAGACCGCAGGAATGTGTTAGTTTTGTTTTCTATCCTGGAGCTAAGGAAGACAAAATGGAAGTAAGATTACAAAGCAGAAAAAAATGGAGGTAAATCCCAGGCATACAGGTAACTGATAGGTCATTTTGTGGAAGATGTTTTTTTTAATTGTGATACCCAGCCAAGGGCGGATTGGATGCAGAAGGGGAAACAGATCATAGTGATGTTAGTGACAAGAGGAGACAGAGGACCCCTACCTACCTGGCATAATCTTCACATCAAAGTCAGGCAGGAGGTCGTCTGACACACCTGTACCTGTCTTACCTGGAGAGAGAGAAGAGCAGAGATGAAGGACAGGACAGCAGCCAGGAGAGGTCAGTGGCTCCGGGTCAAGGGTCAGGGGGTAAAGGTTCAGGTAGACGTGGCAGTGACAGAATGACACAGCGGCACCATGCAGATCGTTAGAAGCTTGAGGTTCCAGGTGGACATGCCATCATGCACAATCACTGTCATACGTTTGTCATGGATGTGATTGACATGCCATCATGCACAATCACTGTCATACGTTTGTCATGGATGTGATTATGTTGAAAAGCAGCAGTGAAAGAGGCTGTGAACGTCTCCCTCGTTTTTATCACTTTTTTAAAACTTTGATTTCCTGAATGAATATTGGTTAAAAACAAAAGTCATTTTGTGTGTAAATACTGAGTGAACCAAGTGCTGTTTCACTTTTATCAGCGCTTCCAGTCGATCCGATGACAAATGAGTTGATGATATCAGATATTATCATCAATACGATGTACCAAATGCATCAGCGGTGAACTCAAACAGCGGATTTGTGTTCAAATAAACGATCTACTATCTACCTTTCTCTGTCTGATTTTCTCTCAAGCGATTGGTATCGCAAACGTAACTTCATAATTTACAGATAATTTACAGCATAAGAATCGCACATCACACCGCTACAAGAAACGCTCCGCAACGCGTTGATCAACGTGAAATAATACGCCGCAGGCTGGTAAGAGAGAGGGTGCGGAGGCAGGGAGACTAGAAGGGACAGGACGATGATGAGAGGCATTTGTGTTTGTTTGAGGATGAGGGAGAGAGATTTATCTCAACGCAGTGTAGTTGTTAGATCTTATCTCCGCTGTACTCTAGAAGGAGACACCCAGGGAACGTCTGGGCTCGTTGCCCCGCTGACCAAGCACATCTGCTCTGACCTGAGTCAGTGCCACACAGTGAGAGCGGACGACGTTGTGAACAACCTCACAATCTGTCTTGTTAACGGCAAAATTGACGACCCGGACCCAGGACATGGCTCTGGTCTGTAGATTGCTTCTTGTTCAGGCGGGTTCTAGAACAAGACACGCTGTCCGGTGTTCTAAGCAAAAGAGAGTTGTAAGACACAGGAAAACACCTTTTGTGGCTGACCATGATCATCTTAAAGCCCTAAACCACATTTAGCTTTTCATTTAGCCTGCTCATTGCTAACCAACAGCTTGGCCATTTATCAGACAGCATTACAAAACATTTGAATCCTATTGATGATGTCTTCTTTTGCTGTGACAATATGGTCAAATTAAGATCGGCACCAATGCAAGCCAACCATCCAGACATCAAGATAACACGGACATATTTATTTCCTGTATCTCTGAATGACTTCCTTATCCGTCCGTCTACCAGGCCCTCCCTGAATTAATAGTTAAATTACACAAATGAGTAGACACTTCCCACATCAACAAAGTGCGCACACACTAACGAGTCTATCAGAAACCCAACCCACTGCTCTAAACTATGACTTAGTTCAAGGCCAGTGTCTCTGTTTGTCATGGGCAGATAACGATGGCTGGGGCAGTAATCAAAAAGGAAAATACATTGTTGCACTGTGGATCCATTATAGGTCTACTGGCCTGTTGGGTTAAACAAGCTCTTGGCTGAGTGGGTAAGATTTAGCTGGGCTACACAAGTCTATAGAGACACATTTTCTCCCCCTCTCAGTCTCTAAGTCGCACAGTGAATCAAAGACTTGTAGAGCAATGTAGCCACTCTGAGTGTCACCAAGGAAACGCTTGTAACTGCATTCAGGGATGTGAGCCTGTCATTGTAAAGCCACATGTTACAGATTGAGACAAGGACAATGCCGGGCAAACCTCTCTCTCTCACACACACACACACACACACACACACACACACACACACACACACACACACACACACACACACACTAGACTTGCAATTCCCCAGTACCCACACATACACGCTTAACTATTCACTAAAGAAACTGACTTTTTCTCTATTTATCAACATTTTAGATTTTCTTTTCGACTGAAACAATTATTTTTCCCATCTACAATATATATTACACAAAACAAGTGATTTACATTAAACACTACATACTGTCGGTGGTTGAAGAGGATACCTAAACCCCAACCAATGAAGATGCAGCCAAGCCCTAAGAGCCCTAAGAGCCATCAGTCCTATGAATCCTCATGCAACATGATGGACCGCTGTTGTCTACACTAATATATGTTCGTTAGCTAACAAGCTGTTGTTAAGAAACTGGGTCCTTAGCAACCTTACAGTGTTACTGAGGCAGAATCTTTGGATGCCAGACTGGGGAAGAACAAGAAATCCATTGGAATAATGGATGCTTTGTGTGGAAAGGCTACAGCTTATACTGTAGATAACCCTGTCACCACACTCACATTGCAAGCACGTAAGTTGATTTAACAGAGGCGTCTGGGATAGGAGATATAATGCAAATGATGTCTGCTTCTAAAGGAGGATGTTTACTTTACTTGTAGTAATCGGAATTACCAGCACAATCAGATATTTAACAATTTTCTTCGCAAATGTATTCCACCCGGGACAAGAATCTTGAGGATGTATTTATTGGGTTGAGGCATCAACAGATTCTGAAAAGGGGGTGTCAACAGATTCTGAAAAAGGGGTGTAAGGAGGAGTTATGAAGACATACCCAACACCAGTAGCTCCACAGGGGCTTCGTTGATGCCCTCCAAGTCGTCAGAGATAACCACCTTGCAGATGTACACGCCACTGTCTCCCCACTGGAGCTCTCCAATACGCAGGTCGGCCTCTGGGCGAAGGGGGGGGGGGGGGGGAAGAGAGAGGGAAAGAACATTTCATATTTCCAGTAAAACTCAAGTCATTGTTTGGCGCTCATCTGACGTGTGTGTTATTTGGGTCATAGCCAACATGTTCACGTTCTGATCCTCCATTTCAGTTAAAGCGAGACCGGACTCCCAACCCCCATTCTCAACCGGAAGGGCTGGTCATTCTGCTGGGCTCTTCCTGTCCCTTAAAAAAGACTGTTTACACGTCCGCCTCACAATGGACTGGTCTGCAGAGACGCTGATAGGAATCACAGTAGTTTGATGCATGCGCTAAAGTGCACAGCCACTCAAAGTATAGCCAATAGGACACTAGTCCCTGTCCACTTTCTCTGTTAGCCCCACCCTCTCTCCCGCCCCCATACCCTCCATCCACAGATTCTTGGAAGAGAAAAGGTTTTTGTGCCCACTCCAGGGTTCACCAGAGGAACCAGCCCTTTAAGGCTGGGCTCGGTGAACAGACAGAAACATATTTCCCTTTGAAGAGATGTACATCAGAGAGACAGAGCGACTGAGAGAGAGAGGATCTGGATTGAGAGAGAGAGAGGATGTGAATAGAGAGACAAGCAGGAACTATGGATAGAGAGGGAGAGAGAGAGAGGATTTGGCTAGAGAGAAAAACATTGAAGCTTAGCAATGCAGAAACAAAAATCCTTCTTTGTCCATCTGGATTCAAGTGAAAGAGTGGGTTGATTCTTAGCTTTGAGATAGAGCGTAATAAATCTGAAGCCCATTTGCAGGTCCATTTCTGTCTTTCTCTTTCTTTTCCTCGGTCTCTCTCTGTCTCTTTCAGTCTCACTCTTCCTTGCTGTTACTCTTTTGTTCCCTCACACTCTTTCTCTGTAAGTCAGGTTCAATCAGCCAGCTACAAAAGCCTCTCTCGGACCACACAATGTCAATATGTTAAGATGAAAGGCAGACGTTTGACCTGCCTGTGAACTCTAACCTCTCTACTACCACCATGTCCATTTTCATGAATTATTAATTGCATATGCATTCCTTTTTACAGGTGGGGAGGGAGGCAGTGAATGAGCCAATTGGAAGCTGGGGATGACTAGGTGGCCATGTTGCCAGGACAACAGAGTTATTGCCCTACACTTACAATGTGTGTCATGAGACTTTCAGTGACCACGGAGTCAGGACAACTGAATTAAAGCCCTATCCGAAAGAAGCACCCTAGGCCGGGCAATGTCCCCATCACAGCTCTGGGGAGTCGGGATATGATATTTGAACCCTACTGGCCCTCCAAACACCATTGCAAGCTGCAACTGGTGTCCCATCCAGGTGCTGACCAGGCCCAGCCCAGCTTAGTTTCAGGGGAGAGACAGAAGTAGGAGACAGTAGGTGGCAGGGTGCTCTTCTGCTGATAAGACTACAACATTAAACCCAATAACAGGCCTTACTGTTGATGATGGCGATGTCTCTTCCCTTGTAGCGTTCTGCCAGGGTGGTGGAGGATCCAGTGACAGAGGCCACGACGTGAACAGTGCGGCCGGCGTCAGAGCAGTCCAGGTGGGACGAGGTGGAGGACGATGAGCCCAGGACCCCCAGGCTCTCCGGGAAGCTGAAGGCGTCACGCGTCCGGTCGCGGCAATAAGACTTGTACCACCATTGGACCACGGGTGTCTGTGTGGACGCGCTAGTGTAGTGACACCGCAGGACCATGGACTGGAAGAGCATGGCGTACTTCCTGCCTTCCGGAACCGAGACTTGGATGGGTGTGCACAAGGGGAGACCTGGCAGAGAGAAGGGGGGTCATGTCATCTATACGTCAACCAATGAAGAGGGGTATTTTCCGACCGTCATGACAACAAGCTGACAATGCTAATTATCGCATTGGTCTCAGAGCGCCGTGAAAGAAATCCTAGTGTTGACAGGACAGCTAAGACCAAGCAGGCCGAACTAACATGGAGACAAATCCCCAGGTCCACCATGTGTCCCCGGGCCCACATTTACAGCAAGCACTACTGACACACAGCCAATCAGATCCTCCCGTTCCCCTAGAATACACAGGTTAAGAGAGGTCAAGTTAGTCATGCTTTGGAGGATGTATTGAAACACCCAGCCATGTTAATTGATGCATTTCACCTTTGACCTGAGCTGCAGGACAGGAAATGAATTGCTTTGGGATGTCACCGCGAGCCCATTGGTGATTATAAAACAACATAATTCATTTATTGTGGAAAAACTCAAGCGTTAAAGCAACATTCAGAAGATAAATATTCCAATTCACATGTTGTATATGAAAGGTACTAACCTAATACTGCAACAGCATAAACAACATGTCAAAGAAATATCCACTATAGGCTGAATGTAAATCCTTGACTTTGTAGCAAATCCCAAAACAATACGTATCCAATCCACTGCACTGTTAGAATCAACTTGACAGAAAGAGAATAAGTGTTGGTTATAGTCTGACTGAGTATAGTGGGGCTGAATGGGACCCACTTTCCCACAATGAGGTACACTCTCAAAAATATAGTTCTTTGGCTGTCCCTATATGAGAACCCTTTAAAGAACCATTGACAGGTTCTACGAATAACCTTTTTCAGTTCCATGTCAAATCAGTGTTAACCTACATTCAAATCGCCCCTTCAAAATTAGTAATGTCTAGTTATGAGGCAATTATGGCCTCGCTTTATCAAAACAACTCCACGGTAAGAGTGGGAGAGTTAAGGATCAAGACAGGTGTCCTCTGATGCACATCTACCCAAGGTGTTGTGCTTTCTCAACCAGGACGTTTCCCTCTGCACCCAGCCCTGGAGGTGACAGCGTTCTCCAGCCGACAACACCCAGCCTACCTCAAGGCATTAAGAGGACATGACATAATACAAACAGGTCTGGTGTCTGGTGGAATTTACACCGGCCTGACTCAGCTACACGGACAGCTTTATATAATGCAAGTGAGGTTATATTTAACTTCAAATACCACTTACATTTACCAGTGGAGATTGTGCAAATCTCCCCCAATTAACACAAGTGGTCGTTATATGACAACAGTCTGAAAGCCTTGTTCCAAATATAAAAACAGCTGATTCAGTTAGTATCTGACCCAATAGTTGTTTTGGAGATGCTGAATTTATTACATCTGACTCACTGAATGTGGTATGTAAGATTGTGAACACAACTGAACTGAAATTGTTAAGTGAAATTTCCTTAACCTAGACAAGGTGACAATACTTTTCCCAGTAGAACAGCCAAATAACCCTTTTGGAACTCCTTTTGGCATAATGAACATGGGGTTTCTTTACACCACCGTGTTAGGAAATACCTGTAAAGAAAGATCTACCAAGGTATTGTCATTTAATTTAAAAGATCAATGAGACTGAAGGAAATACTCACAGTCTTTTAGTGCATAGAGAATCAGGCTTTGAACCCAATCTGATTACAGGCCTCTGACAAGAAGCTAGACACCACAACTGGCAAACACTCAGTGTTTTGCTGAAAGTGAGTTTGTGTTCATGGTATGTATATTTGAGGGGGGCTGGGCTTGGCAGTGGGAGGTGAGGCCACTGATGTGAACTGGAACAGTGACGAGTGAGACGACATGGGGTTGGTAGTTTCATTAAATCACATCCTGTGTGTGTGTGTGCGTGCGCCCGCGTGCGTGCGCGCGCGTGCGTGCTTGCGTGTGTGTGTGAGAGAGAGAGAGAGAAAGAAAGAGATTTGTGATGACTGAGCAGTAATTAGTAGACACATTTTTCCCAAAACCAGTAGACAAATATTTGTAGACAAACATCCCCAAACCAGAAAAATGTAACATATGGAGACAATATATATTTTTTTTTATTTCCATGATTTTGAAAAAAATATATATTTTTGGAATTTATTGTTTTAAGGCATTCAGAGTTAGGTTTATATGTGTGTGAGTGTGTTTGGTACGACATAGGTATAGAGGTGAGAGTTCAAACACTCCCAAACCGCTTCATCAAACAGGGAATTTGGGGTAAGCCAAGATAAAACAGTAACAGCTTCCAAAACATGACCGTAATATTTGAAAAACAATCCCAGAAGCAGAAAGGGGTCAACAGAACATGACAGCAGGGCCAATCAGAGGCACGGGAGCAGTATGCAGCACAGCCTTCTTTAGTTACCAGGGAAACCACCTCAGAAGAGGAGCCCAGATGGGGCTGGAGGTTTATTTTATTAGTTCATCTACAGAAGAGTCCTGCTGAGTCCACAGGAGGGATCTACAGAAGGAGTTTTATTAGCTTGTACTGTTCGGGTGTGGAGGAGGGGGTAGAAGGAAGAAATAGGTAGGGAAGACGAGAGAAGTCGGGAGATAGAAGAATAGCAGAAAGAAAGGGGGAAGGGGATGAGAGGAGAGAGCTACACGGAAGGGAGAGAGAGGAATAGCAGAAATTGAGGAGGCATAGAAGATAGGAGGAGAGAGAGACGGAGAAAAGCAGCCGCAGGGAAGAGGCGCTGTGGTGTGTAGCATACATTCCTTAAACTGCAGGTAGGGGTAGGGTTAAGGTTAGACAGCCTGGTCTCGCCTGTCGTTGTATGGGACTAGCCCAGGTCCCACTGAGGAGCGCAGGGAACACCCCTTCACAAACCCCTCTCCAAATGTGTGAAAAAAAACAATTACACACATTCACAGGAATGAATGCATGGACACACACGTACACAGGCTTGAGGAGAACTGGCAGAGGAGGGAGGAGGAGAGAGGCCAGCCAGAGAAACCATTCACTGCCAACCAGTTCCTTGAACACTTTAAAGTTTGAGCAGAGCGTTAGAATCCCCTCCCTCTTCTCTACAACACCTGCTACCTTAGAATGCTTCAAATACATACACAGAAAACATGAATCCTGAATCAAGCAAAAAGCAGCAACTGGAATTGACAATGCACAGACTATGTTATTGGCAATGGTAATCCTTTTTACCTCTGCTATGACTGTGATGTTTGTATACTTTATAGTTGATTCCACTAACTATAAGTTTCTCGGAATACTAAAACCAATATGTTCATTTAAATACATTAATTACAATCATAAGGTTCCGGGTTAACAAAATACAATTTCCACAATTCCTTTATTTTATAACTGAATTAATTAATGAAGATTAGAATTCCTGTGTGACTGAAGTCAGCCCCTCCTAATCCGAGACCTCTAAACTTCCCCTCACATAATTTACACACGGATGAGTAGCATGGAACAGTAGACTAGGCTATTAGCCAGACCAATGCTGCCTGTGTTGTATTGCGCCACCCAACAAAGTCTATCCCTCGTGACGTTGAAATCAAATGATTTCTCGAAACCGTTACTTCGAAACGTTTATAATGGCTGCTTCTATTAGAAATCACGGGCGCAGGTTCGAGCTGCGTACAGACACATTGAAAGTAGCCTACAGGTTAAAACTAAGAGGTGAAGAGAAAACATTAACGTTGACTAACCCGTCACATTTCTAGGTGGGGCTAGAATAGTTCTAAACGTTATATAGCTCTTTAACTTACCTGTCAGGAATAGCACCGGAATCCAGCATCTGATCAACAAACTCATGTTACAAATCAAAGCATCTATCTTTGAAGAAGTCCTGTGCGCATTCTCTCTTTTTCCACTTCAGTTCTGTAACCGCTATATGAGCGCCGGAGTATAACGGGACAGTACCGCTTGAAAATGGGTGGTGCATGCGCTGTTTAGTCTTTTTGAATAAAGGGGGGCGTTCATTAAAAAGTCGCTCAAGCGGCTTCACGATGTGGTGGTCATAGGGCCGTGGCCCTCCCAGTGGGATGGCTCTCACTTCATATTTTGCAGTTTATTGGAAATGTTATGTCCTTTACTCCATAGCCTAGAGGTAGACCAGAGAAGACAGTGCACATTTGTGAATAAAAGCAGACAGACCCTTGCAGAAATTGACATGACAGATGTATTAGGCCTTCAAGTGGTGAAGTTGGCTAAATTGTCTCCCAAACCACGCGCCAGGCAAAGGAACCTCCGTATGGAAAACGCATATGAAAAAAGCTGAGACTGGTATGTACTGAGATTACAAAATACCTCCGAAATAATACTGTAGGTGACATATTTGTCTTTCCGTACAGTCAACTTAAGTAGTTCTATGCTTATACATGTTATATAGGTTAACTTGTAAGTTAACTTGTAACTGCTTGTAGCTGTGTCATGCAATTGCAGAGTTTCTTCCAGCAGTTCTAAAAAGAATCGATAAACTACGCTGTTGTACAGTCCGGTAATACACATTTCAATGAGGTGCAGTGCTGCCACCTGCCGTGTGTGTAGATACTAAAGGCTACAAATTAATTTACCAGATGACAAAGCAATTGCGTCAATTGTGTATGGCAGGCATATTCGGCTAACAACAAAAAGAAAACAGCTAGTAAGCGTTTCCATAACAGATAAAAGGGAAAAAGAAATTGATAAAAATGTATTATTCTCATAATTTAGTCAATACCAATCATAGAAAGTATGCGAGAGGAAGCATTGCGATACCAATCATAGAAAGTATGCGGGAGGAAGCATGGCAATACCGTACATTTCGTCCTACGGAGCCTCTGAGGGCTTGGGTATCACCACTGATTATATCTGCAATTTTACCAGTGGAATTTATGGAGTTAAATGTACCACCCACGTGTCTACAATAAAATATGAGATTACTTCAAATTGCATCACAAACTCCATAACAGGAAATTAATTTGGATACATTCTCTATGACTAAAATGGCCTTCTCTCCACTGGTGACCCCTAACCTATTCGCTAGCACTGAACAAAACAGTTGAGGCCATATGTGAAATTTAGATGCTAGATTTGCCTACACATGTTACTTTCAACACAAAGAATTTCATATTAGATGCTAGCTTTTTAACAGTTTATAAATACATAACATAAGCCTGTCAAATCTAACAAATCTCATATCCCAATTCCTCCAAAATTCCTATACATAAAATAAAAGCATACAAAAATATCCTTAGATAAAGACATCTGGTTTCCTTAGACACAATCTGAAAGTGAAACAACTGTTATAATTATATCAACAGACATTCATTATTCCCAAATAGACATTACACACGAAAATTGTTCCCCATTTTCAAATTCACGATACACTATCAAAACAACTTTGTCTGTGTGTATGTGTGTGTGGACTTCCAACAGGGAGAGGAATAACAAACAAAAACAGAAAGGCATGGTTTTGAGTATGGTAGTCAGGACTCACCTGAAGCAGGCTAACACTACCATATTGAGATTCAACCGAGCGGTAAACAGTGACGTCAGACGGGGGGGTGGGAGACAGGTACTGAGTATATAGGGCCCTAAACTTTAAAAGGGCCCTTGAAAAATGTTTGAATCTAGAATAAAGTGGGGAGGGGCCCTCAGACTGCCTATGTAAAGGGCCCAGATTTTTATGCTGCACCGCTGACTGAATATAATCATATTTCAAACAGGCCATGGAGCTCAAACACACTATCATCCAAAACCATTAAGGAAGAGCATATTAACAGAAGACTGCAAGTGTTTTAAAATGTAATAACAGTTTAATGTAGTTTCAAACACTTAAAAAAATACATGTCACCTCCTGTCACCAAAGGGTGTTTTAACAAAATTTACACAGATTAAAAATATACACTTCATACCATCACCGAAAGCTATTATAAAATATTTGAATGCGACAACAACTGGAGTGTCATATCATACACACCTGCAACAACATGCATCCTCAAAGTTACAAAAACAAACAGCTTCTTATAGGCAATATGAGTAAGAGTAAAGACTAGATACCAGTATTAAAATGGAATCAGCATTTAAAATGTCTCCTTGACACTGGAACTGAGCCCCCCACCACCACCAACACCACCACCACCACACACTCCACACTAGGGTGAGACAGTAAAAAAGTGCTTCGCTCTAGTCGTCATAATCCATTGGTCTAGAAGGTTTAAGATTCTTAGCAGGCTTGTTAGCTGGCACACTGGGTGGTCTTTCGCGGTCGTCATGGGGCTCATCGTAATGGTCGCTGTATCGACCGCGATCGCTGTATCGTCCACGGTCGCTGCGATCATCGTAGCCACGGTCAGTGTCATGGCGGTCAGAGTATCGGTTGTGCCGGTCTCTGGGATCATCATACTGCTCGTGTCGGTCGTCATAGTCCCTGCGGCGGTCGTCATAGTCACTGCGGCGGTCGTCATAGTCACTGTGGCGGTCGTCATAGTCACTGCGGCGGTCAAATTCTTTTTCGGGACGTTCCTGGAACTGGTCTTGGACGACAATCTTCGGAGGTCGAACGTCATCATCTGGCCGGCCGCGTGTCTGTCGCTCCACTCCATTCTCAATGGGTGCTTTGTCGAGGAGCTCCTTGCCTTGATCTAGAGCCCTGAACGGAGATTTGTGCATGTGTGCCGTTATGTTTGTGTGCGCGCATGTGCACTTGTGTCTCAGCATTCATCCGTCTGGGTTAATTTTTCATTCAGTTTAGGCTTAAAAGTTACGTTTTTACAGTGAGGTTTAGAAAATGTAGAGTTATTTACCCGGTCACCGTAAGAACACAAAAACCAGTGTGCGCTCATACGTACTCCATATGATGCTCAAGCTCATCCTCTTCCTTCTTCTTCCTGCAGCAGCAGCAGTAGATGATGATGATGAGCACCAGGAGGGCAGCCACCGCTGCTCCAATGATGCCTGCAGTCGAGGCTATGTTCATAGATGCTGAGGGAGGAAAAGGACAACATTCACTTTCAGGACGATTCATTCATATGGAGCCCATTTGTCAGTATCGACGACGGCGGCAGTAAGGTCAGAGGTTTCGGTGCGTTCTTGTTGTGCACACTCACGTGGCATGACGGCCAGGGTCATGTTGCAGCTGGCACTACGGATCTTGTTGGTGGAGGTGCAGATGTAGTACCCGGAGAAATCCTTGGTGAGATTGAAGAGAGACAGGACACCGTCCTCTGGAAGACAAACGCACGTTGAGTTACATCCAGGGTTGCGTCATCAACGCGTGGAACTGACCAAACGGAACCTACTCTCTGTTGTCTTGGGCAGAAACTGCCGGAGTGTGTTTGTGACATCATAGCTTTGCCATTTGTAGGTTGGTGTAGGGGATCCCTCTTCAGACAGACAGGTTAGGCTGATGTTCTGTCCTAACTCTGCCTTCCCCACCACTTTACAGACTGGCACAGAGGGGGCCACTGTGCACAAAATATTTTAACAAGGTTAGGTTAAACACTATCATCAATAACAATTGTTTAAGAAATATTTAGGACTAAAGCAGAATGTTTTATGTAATTTCTACCCAGAACAATCAGCTGGGTGGTGTCAGCCACTTTGCCCTTTGCATCCTTTGGGATGTTGACCCGACACTCATATGTTTGGTTGTCCTTGAGAGTGATGGAAGAGAGCTTCAGATTGGCTACTCCTTTAGGCAGGTCTGTCTCCACGGAAGCTCTTCCTTCATAATCAACATCTATGTCCAAATCACCAGTGGAGTAGTAGGTAAGAATAGTTACCTGTAATCACCAAAAAAATAACAGTAAAACTAAAATGCCAACACCTGTTCACAATGACAATATTGTTTTCATACAGCAAACCAACACAGGTCAAAGAGTAAGTAGAGGTCCAATAGAAATTGGACATTAGCCTGTTGTTGTTTTGGGTCTTTACAACAGCAAGTTGGATTTGAAACAAGGTAATGGATGCTGTTTAGGGGTGTTGGATACTGTAGCCGAGTTTAGGGGTGTTGGATACTGTAGAATACAAAATCTGATGCATTATTCTCTGATTTACATACCCTCTCCTAGGGCCACTAGGGGAGGTTATGTCATCTAGGGAAGAGAGGGGAAGAATGGTCGTTAAGTATTTTCCAGTTTATGCATTACCTCAGGATCTCCTGGGGTGGGTGATTGGTGCAGCCAAGATACCGTGATTAAGTTGTTGACTGGGTTCTGGGGTTTAAAGTTGCATGGTATAGTGATGTTATCTCCACGGGCAAACTCATAGCTTGGTTGAGGGATGTCCACATTTAAAGCCACAGCCGTGGTTATGACTAGGACACGAAGAGTCAAACAGGAAAACAGGAAGAAAAGGGACAAGAAAAACAGTTTTACAATACTCATTGAATCTAATCGTGAGGGAGTTTATCAACTCACAGCTGCTTTAGGAGCAAAACGCAGCTCAAATTAAGTATATTTGAACAGCCTTGTGACAAAAGGGCTCCCACCAGCTTATAAAGGTGATGGAACCATTACTACAGGAGAATTGAAGAACATGCTTATTGTATTTTAGGTTAGTCGCAGACAAACATTTGATTGAACTAATCATCAAACACGCGGTGAACCGAACTAAGTGTGATTGTGGTTTAAAAAAAATAATGTTGGGGAACACTTGGAAAATTAAGTTCGTTTTAAACCTTTTAAGTTTCAATTGCTTTCAATTTAGTGAAAATCCACCGGCAGTCTTGCCCAGAACAACACAGTATATTCCTCTAAGACAACATTTATTCAAGGGAAGAGAACAATACCCAAAATATAACACCTAACGCGTCGTTATTTTAATGATTTATTTCAATCATAATTCTATACTTCCTCTTTTCAGGCGTATGCTCACATTTAACATGACGCATTTAAGTGGCTGCGCAAATACCATTAACAACGCTAAGATTAAAATATAAGTAATTTATTGGGATGTAAATGTGTAGTTGGTGCGAAGATATTTGAGATATAAAATAACCTAGACAGAGGCTACAACTAACATGTTTGGCAAGCCGACATTTCCAAATAACCCATAGGTGTGGCCCTTGGTATGGCCTTGATACCTTACTTGAGACATTATCTAATAAAATAAGTGCAAACTTACCAAGACAAATTGAAAGCGCAGGAAAAATCACTTTCTGTAAGGCCATCATCAGTAGTTAATTGATTAAACCACTGGGCTCATCCGCGGCGTAATTTTATTACAAGAAACCCGTCAGGTGCTCTTGGCCAGGGCTACACACTCCTCCGCGGTGGCGACAACGTTTGCGTGTCACGTTTTTGTATGCAAATCGGAACGCCTATTTTTTGTAGGTAACATTCTCCGTTGGACCTCCGCATGTCCTTACTCGCCCTGTTTGGGCCTTTCACGAGACTATCTCTAATATCTTTACGTTGTCAATAAACTTTGTATCCAGTTGCACGGACTAACTCTTGCGAAGAGCAATTATGTATTAAACCCAAATGTAGTTTTGATTGTTAATAGCTATTTTCCATAAAGCAATTATCTTATACTTTCACATACAAAAATTCCCTATTTACCCTTATTATCATAAGTTCCACTTTTTATAAAACAATGGAAAACTCCATATGGGCATAAATAATAGGACAAGTGATATAGCCTAGTATCCAATTGACCATTGGCAGTGAAACTGATGCATGAATACATTTATGTAAGACTAAAGGTAGGCGAGGTGAGAGGTTGTGAACAACGCTCGCCAGGTTTCAGAAAGCAAGAACTGTATATTGGTGTGCTGTTTTAAATCAAGTCGGACTGGTTTGAGCTAGGCGTGTCATTAAATCCCGCTGACACACGTAGAAGCGAAACCTAACCCTAACCTTGAATTTATTAAAATTATTGACTAGAAAGTGCAACCAGCGCCCTCTCGTGGGAGCGCACAGTCTATGTTCAGTTCCAGGTCTCGTGCACACACATCTCCTGGCTAATCCATATAGTTTTTCATCTGGAGATTGACAACATTGATGTGAGTGGGTATCATCAGGCTATAATAACAGACAGACATAATACAGGAAAAACTGAAAAGACTTTCACTGATGCCTCAAAATCCATCTCGGAGCAATTTCTGTGCTTCCATACAACAGTGATTTTGATTATGCGCGTCCCAAATGGCACCTTATTTCTCACTTAGTGCCCTAAAACCTTGCACTATGTAGGCAATAGGGTGCCATTCAAGACAAAGCTTATGACTGTTATTGCATGCATTGTTTCCCCGTCCACTGATGGTGAGTCATCAGGAACAGCATTCTATGTGTGTGTGTGTGTGTGTGTGTGTGTGTGTGTGTGTGTGTGTG
>JACXGJ010010399.1:0-22034 GCA_016801105.1 Esox niger
GGGGGGGGGGGGGGGGGGGGGTGAACGTACTGGACGATGTTATCTGTCCCAGTCTGTTTATCAGCTGCTTTTGTTTCAACTCCACTTCATGTCAATGCAGTCATCGTTTCCTGACTGTCAAGGGAGCGCAACAAAGGCATTTATCTTCCCCTATGTCTTTCTCCTCTTTCATACCAGCCACTAACAGAGTGTGTGTTGTGAAGATGAACGTTCCATCCACCGATACAAGAGATGCTCCCTTAGCTGGGTCCTTAGTGGTCTATGGTCAGTGTGTAGTTAGGTAAAGATTGTCTGGTATGTGCATATTATTGTGTTATGGGCTGTCAGTGGGCAGAATGTGGTTGGTTAGCTGAGCCAGGAGTGCGATGGGGGTCCTGATTTGCCCGCAGGTGGTCTGACTTAATGAAGGGTGATCAGACAGTCCTGTGGAATGCTCTTCGGAGTGGGTGGTATGTAGAATGACAGAGGCCTCTACACCCCTCTTTCTCTCTACCGCCGCCCCCTTCGGAGCTCCTCCAGCCAGCCTCGACCTCCAGAAAGGTTTCCGCGTTCTGCTTTCTTCCCACTTTTGGCTCAGGAAGGCAGACCTGGAATGCTGTATCTGAACCCATTCCCATCCTTATATTCTCTGTCATTTAATGATGAACTACTGAGGAAAAGTGTTTGGATTGGATATTTGTTTTTGCTTGGTGATTGATTTGGTCACAACCAGGATTTTTCATGCAGAGCTCATCTTTACTAAACGAAGCCCTGTTTGCTTCCAGTTTGAAGGACAATGCCAGTCTTGACGCTTCTAACATAGTTGTTTGTTTTCAGATTGTTTGTCTGGGATTGATTTGTCTGCGAGGTCAGTTTTTAGATAGTCAGTGACTCCACTGGACGATGGAATGGAATGTCATGGAAGATCACAGTGGAATGCCTGGCTCAGGTTTATTTCAGTGTCACACCACAATCTATCACTTACCACTGCTTTGTGGTTATTACTTATTTTAGAAGCGCACAGAATAGAATCATACAATGGCCCAAAGGAATTTGAACCCTGTACGACGTATGTGATGATATTGTTTTCTTTCACATATATTTAAATAGGTTTTAGTTACCTCATAAAGAGGAGGAATTGGGGCATTGGAGAAATTGAAAGGCATGTAGAAAAACTTTCCGTACCAAGGTGACTGAAAGGGGATATTTCTTTGTCCCAATTCACTGGTCTTTTGTGTTCAGAGAATCATGGGTCCAAGTAGGGAAGGATTGGATTCTCAGGATACTTCAGTGGATTAAGGGATATGAGTGTGTGTGTGTGCTGGGTGCCTGTGGGTTTGTGACCCTAGGTGTGTGTGCATGCCTCTGCAGGCCTGTATGTATGTATCATATGTAAAAATGTTTTATCAGTGGAGTGAGCAGAGGTAGGCAGAGACAGACTCACATGCAATGAGAAGATAATAAGGATTGGAGGGGCGAACAGGAAAGAATGACAAAGAGAGAGAAGTACCTGTTTGCCAGCTACCCAGGAGTCTTCGGACTTATTACACTTCTTAGATTTTAATTAAAAAATGTGGGAGCTCAGTGCCTGCCAAGAATTGCGATGAAGGTATTCGAATGAAAAAGACATGAAAGTCGAGAGAGAAGG
The DNA here is from genome assembly GCA_016801105.1 of Esox niger. Classification (NCBI taxonomy): domain Eukaryota; kingdom Metazoa; phylum Chordata; class Actinopteri; order Esociformes; family Esocidae; genus Esox; species Esox niger. The sequence continues at coordinate 1,628 of JACXGJ010010399.1, forward strand.
TAAAACAGAAAGGACCTCATTGCCTCGTCTTGACTCAGCCCTGACTCCATGTTTCTCGTAAGACTCACTAATACTATAACTGACGCCTTGCAGAGATACAGACAGACCGACATGGACCATAGGTATGTAATTGTTCCGAAGGTTACACATGGTGACACACTGTACCAGTGTTTCCCAACCAGGGGTACTAGGACCCCTAGAGGTACCTGGCCTATCAACAGGGGGTACTTGGGAACACCCATAAGACCATAGGCTTACTGGTAAAATTAACATGAGGGGGAACTAGAGGGATGTTCCGAGCTGAAAATTCTGTTGGCGGTACAGTAATTGAAAGAGGTTTGGAACCGCTGCACAGTAGAACATCAATGCAAAATCTCCAACTCGTCATAACTTGTACTTTTGACGTTTGCAGTTCAGTGAAAAGACAGTTGTAGACAAATTTAAGTCATTTACCAGGCCCTCGTTTGGCATTTAACTGAGAAATATATTAGTTAGACTTAGGATGAAATCTGATCGCATTTTAAACTGGCAGTTGTCACCTGAAGCATTTTATAATGTCTGTAAGCTGTAAAAATGTACAAAAATGTCTTACGTCTTCATTTCTTACCTCATTAGAGCTTGATGCCATTGATTCCATGGTTCATGGAGTGGTCTGGTCTTGAGGGTTGCCTTAGGCAGTGAATGGAGAGAACTTTTAAGTTATTTAAAAGATATGTTTTACCATACCAGTTAATTCACGCATTCTGCCCTGTAATGCTGCCCTTATTAAGCCTATTAAACACAAAACCCTTTCAAGTCAGAATCAGGCAGATTGGATTCCGAAAAGTATTTATGGCTTTACACATTTTCACCAATATTTTGGTGTGCAGTTCCTGTAAACACCTAGATTTGCATTTAGTTAAACTAATGACTTTACATTTAACATATTAAGCTGACACTTATCCAAACTCCCCATGTAGGAATTGAACCCACCACCCTGGGGTTTTAAGACGATGTTCTTACCTACACAGGTCTACACAGGATCCTATAGGGTTGTTCTCAAAAGTTTGCAGACTCTTGGAGAATTGGTTTGTGACATGAGTGAGCAGGAAAAAACACGCCTTTCATTTCTTATGGGATTCACTTTCAACTGTAGGTCGTAACAGAATGGCACAATCATTAAACATATCATGGCAGCAATTTATTTTTTGCCTCCAGTTCATGCAAAGTCTTTGGTCGTCTTGTATGAAATGCCAGTTTGAGATCGGCCAAGTGTGGCTAAATTATATCAAGGTCAGGATACTGTGATGGCCACTCCAGAACCATCACCTTTTTCTGCTGTAATCACTGGAATGTCAATTTGGCCTTGTGCTTAGGGTCATTGTTGTGCTGGAAAGTCCAAGAGCGTCCCATGCACAGCTTTTGTGCTGAAGAATGCAAATTTTCTCCCAGTATTGTCTGTTAACATGCTGCATTAATCTTGCCATCAACTCTCACAAGATTCCCTGTGCCTTTAGAGCTTACACACCCCAGAATATCAGTCAGCCACCACCATGCTCCACAGTGGGGATAATATTCTGTTCACGATGGGCCTTTGTTGAGTATATAGTACATAGTACATATGGTTGTGACCAAAAGGTCTATTTTGGTCTTGTCACTCCAAATTACAGTGGTTCAGAAGTTGTGAGGCATGTCAAGGTGTCATCAGGCATTTTGTAACCAGGCTTTTTTATGGCATTAGCGTAGTAAAGGCTTCTTTCTGGCAACTCAACCATGCAGCTCATATTTGTTCAAGTATTGTCGTATTGTGCTCCTTGAAACAACCACATTGCCTTTTTCTAGAGCAGCCTGTATTTCTCCGAAGGTTACCTGTGGGTTTTTCTTTGTATCCAGAACAATTTCTCTGGCAGTTTTGGCTGAAATATTTCTTGGTCTACCTGAACTTGGCTTGGTATCAAGAGATCCCAGAATTTTCCACTTCGTAATAGGTGATTGAACAGTACTTACTGGCATTTGCAAGGTTTTGGTTATCATTTTATATCCTTTTCCATCTTCATAAAGATCCATTACCTTACGCAGGTCTTTTGACATTTCCTTTCTGCTCCCCATGGCTTAGTATCTATGTGCATCTAATACCGGCCTTCATCTTCTAGGAAATCTATTGAAACAATAAATGATTTAGTGGAAGACCCTTGTGCATACAAGAGGAATTTGTACTCAGTGCATCCACATGAGAGCTAATAAACTCATTGACTATTTATACACAGACACTAATTGCAATTTAAAAAGCCACAGGTGTGGGAAATTCACTTTTAATTGCCATTTTCACCTGTGTGTGTCACCTTGTGTGTCAGTAGAATGGCCAAATATTCAAGAGTATTTAAAATTTTGATCAGGGCCATTTGAGGAATTATGATTTGAAAAGGAGCCAAACAACTATGTGATAATAAATGGCTTCATATGATCACTATCCTTTTAAGCATGATCAGTAATCTTTTAAAAATCAATGCCAAAATTTCACAATTCCTGCCAGAGTATGTAAACATATGAGCAGTATGTAATTCAACTGTATGTAATTCAAGCTTGTTGAACTACATGTTGTCCACAACTCTGTTGCCATACGGTAGGTTTGGTTTTGAACCCCTTTTTGCCGGCTGTCGTTTAAACTTGTATCATTCCCTTAAAGTTATAATTTAATAAGTCCCAACCCTCTGACATTGGTTTGGTCTGAATTCATAAACCAGCATATTTGTACTATTAAACCAGTACATTTATTGCAGACAATCATTGCACCAAAGGGAAATCAGCGCTACATGCTAATACTGGCCTTCATCTTCTAGGAAATCTATTGAATTTGTACAGTACAGGCTTCTTAAGGACATAGACAAAGTCTGTTAGAAAGAAGAGACCCAAAGTCAACCCAATAGGCTCCCACACAGTGAACTGAAAACCACTCCCTCCAGGATCCCAGACATAAAGGTCAAAGGAGAAACCACAGCCCGCCGCGGGACTGCAGAGCGGAACAGGACTTCCTCTGGATCACTGATCTGCTGTTGCATTCTGACACCGACCTCCTCTATGACTGTGCGGCTGTTCCGCCGAGCGTAGGCTGCTTATAGCTGCTTACTGTAAACACACCAAAGGCACCTGGGTTAAATGAAAGGCTTTTGGTCAGCCCCCAAGGGGATTGTATGACTAATATAATTCAAGTTTGGGTTGGCGCTGATTCCAGTCTAGGAGTTACATATCTTGAAGATACTCTTGGCAGAGTATCTAGATGTTGGATAATATGGGAGACTGCTTACTTTTAAAACCATGTGTGGTTTTGCTTAAAATAATCAATGTTTTTTGTCTTCAAGGTCTTAGTGCTCTAATCTGTTTTGTATCCAAATGCATTCAAGCTAATAATTAAACATTCAAAATTGAAGAATGCACAACCAGAGGCTTCTGAAAAGTTGGACGATAACCAATCAATTCTGGAGTTTTGTAACGAAGCCAAGATTCCTTTGTTTCGTGGGCTGTTGCCTCATGGTCAATAGGTCACCCTGGGAATGCAGAATGCCTTTTCCCTAGCTATGGGAGAAGGAAATCCTTTGTTTAGTCTCTGCTAGACTAAACAAATCCTGAGTGTTAACGCATAATAATAGAATAGCCCACCTTTATTGAGAAACAGGAAGAATCCATTGACAATGTCCTCTTCCCTGTTGTGTGTAGGTGGTCTGAACAATATTTTAACAATCCCTGCTTGGCCTGTTCCTTGTCATGACACCTGTAACAGAGGTACAAATATATTTCAATATGTGTAATCAATTTTCAAGCAAGGTCATATAGTCAACCTGTAAAGTATAATGTAATAGCTGGAATAACGTTGATGTATTCCCAGTCAAAATGGTTTTGTTCACAAACAGACAATGACAAGAGGTGGATGCTATTCTGTAGAGCCTAAATTGATAATATGAACCAAATTAATTCTGGTAGCTGTTCTCTCTGCATCTAATTTATAATCTGTATAAAACGCAGTGTTATATGTTAATATAACAATATATTATACTGTCAGACAGCAATTGTGCTCAGCTCCACCTAATTACGGCTTGGAGACAACCATTTCTATTTGGTCATTTCCCAGCATACCGAGGGACAAACAAAACTGTGCAAGACCAGAGACTAACCAATTAGCCTTCCATTGCATTAAAACCGCTGTTGTTCAAAAACGTAAAAATTCTAATCATAACAGCCTGACATTTTCAGTCAGTAAACCAACAGACGGATCTCTGAATTTGAACTAATGCGTTTTATTCCACATGTGTATGATATAGAAAACTCATTATTTAGTTGCTTTTGTGCGTTACCTACTTTATGTAGCCTAACAAAGGTAAAAATAGAAATCAGACGTGCAGTATTTTCCTGAGAGGCTTGGCTTGAATTAGTCGTAAGTGGGGTTAGGGTTAGCCCAATTCATTGGCAGACCTTTTTTGGGGGGTGGTTCTTGTCTGATGGTGGGAATGCCACGTTAGCACGTTGCACACACTAACGTGGAGTGACGCACGCCTGATCCTCTGAAGTGCCTCACATTGCACCTGCCCGTCGTGGAGGTTGTCCTCGGTGTCCATAACATCAGGACCCTCTCCCCGGTGTCAAGTCTTTATTGAGGTCGCGTCTCGGCCTCCCTCCTTTTTCCCACACTCCCACTCCTCATTGTCTCATTGCATCTGAAGCCCCCTCAGTCCACCTGTAATTAGACTGGAATCCTGGCTTTTGAGCTCACTTCTAAAGCCTGATAACCAGGTGCAGCCTCCTCACCTGCTCAGTGCAGACTGAAGAATGAACGGGGCTGAAATAATCAATTTCTCACTTTTTGTCATGTTCAAGAAGATATATGTGTGTGATTTGTTACAACATGGGAGCCTATCACATCATTTCTTCCCGCTGGTGAGGTCACTAATTTGTCAGAAGCCTCTTGTGTGATGTGGCTGATCTGCCGTGGAGTGGGTTTGATATGTGTGTGTGTTGCCCGAGTTTACATATGCATGTGTGTAACACACGAAGTGTGTGTATCCTGTACAGCATTTATCTTAGTAGTGTTGACGAGACCCTCAGATGGCACTCGTCTATGGTGGTAGGGCAGGTTTCTCTGAGTCCTCTGGAATGTGCTTCTGTGTCTCTCTTTTTTTTTCTCTCTCTCTCTCTCTCTCTATCTCTCTCCCTCTTTATCCAGAAGTTTTTGTTCTAGCCCACTGCCCCCCCCCCTGGAGCCAAGAGATTTGGCCTGCTGCAGTAGAGTGGTCTGGCCGATCCTGTTGTTTTAGCCAAAAATGGCGAGGAAGTGATTGCTTTCAAAGGCAAACAGAGATAACTGAGGATCTCTCAGTGACACAGAAACTATTTGAAACAAAAAAATATTTTTTGAAATGGTGTCAAGGAACAATTGAGCTACTAGATTATGTATACATTTATGGAAAATGGTCTTGTACATTTTTTGTACACTACAATAAAGAAATGCTGAAATCAATGGCCAGTGTAGCTTGTAGCTCACTTGGTTGGGCATAGCACTTACAACGCAACGGTTGTGGGTTTGATTCCTAAAGGGGTCCAGTATGAAAAATATATATGCCCATTACTATTTAGTGGTGATAGGGGTCTTTGAAATGTATTTGTTATGTATGTCATATTGTCAAATAAGGAATGTTTACAGACACACATACAGCCTTTATCTTTGACCTCATGATTGTGTTTTATTGTAGTTTTGTCTCTATAGTATGTGTCCAAAGATGGGGTAGTTGCGGGAACGCACCGCCCATTGACAATGAATGACAGTATGTAGCGACCTGCCTTCATATCAGGGATCACTTAAGGATGGAGCAAGATGCTTCTGTTAGCAGTCAACACACTTCCATCATTCCTGCACAGCACTTGACAGACAGGAGAGCGAAAGGGAATAAGTAGGAGAGAGTGTCATAGGAGAGGGGGACCAGTGATGTCAGAAGGGTTTAGGGGTATGAAGATATATGGCAATAAGGCGGAGGAAACCGTTTGGCACTTCAAAATGAGGGGAACAAGAGAGAGCCCAGCAGGAGAAATGTGACAAAAAGAGTGAGGATAAAGGAGTGCAGTGAAGAGAAATGACAAGGAAAGAGAGAGAAACAGTGTTGCAGTAATCTGTATTTAGACAGCGTGAGAAACCGAGCAGTAGGCAGGTTTCTGTGATACTGTATGTCTGTGGCATAAGAAGACATAAGAAGACATAAGATAAAAACAGTTCACTTTGAACTGTCGTCCCCTTCTCCTGTTTTGCTTTAGTTTGGATGATTTTATGTAGCATAGGAATTATACCTCTCCCTTAATAAACTTAAATTTTTACATCCCAGAAAGTTTATCATGCTGTCCTTGCTGAGTTTTTGCCTCAACAGATTCACTCAAGGAGTATGGGAAGCTCAACAATAAAATAACTGATTGAGCTTCCACCTCTGCTACACCCTGAGGAATATCTCTCAAAAACGTGCTACTGCCGGCGCTGTACCCAGGCCAATCTCTCATATCAGTGTGTTCCTCCTGATTGATCATAAGCAAAATTTTTAGGGAGTCTCTTCATGGATATCCCCATACAGCAGTGACATCCATTTAGGTTGTCTTTCTGCTGGCAGTCGATCTTTGAACTTCTCTACCCATTGCCAGCTCTGTGTAGCACTTCCTGGGAATAAGTGGATGGAAAACTACGCTTGGAAAGCACTTGAAATGCGACAGATTGGAGAGCGCTCTCTGGAAATATGAGGTTGCAGATAGAGTGGGATGTAGAGGGGGTGCATGGCTTGCTCTGTTGGTATTTCTATCAGCAAATGACTTAGAATTTCAAGCCTGTGCATTGACAACAGTGATGAAGGCTGTTGAAAACGTTGAAGAAGGTGCTGTATGCTGTAGTTCATGGAAATGCAGTCTGTCACCAAGAAACAGGTCAGGACACGCAGGACATGCTCTGATGTCTTTGATTGAGGAAGAAAATGAACATGTCATCCATCTTTCATTTGTTGCCTGTGAGTATTTGTCTTTTTCCCTCCATCAGATGAACAAAGTAAACACCTGCCATTCAGCATACCCTTAGGTCAAACAAAATGAGCTTTGATTCTACTTTCTATTGGACTTCCAGTGGATCTGTGCACTTTTGGATACAAACCAAGGTTTTTGTGTTGCATTTGGTTTGTTTCCCAGGTGAATGTAAAAGATAATAATCTTAGTTTCCTGGTTATCTGATATGACAACAGTGGTAGAGCAAAATGTGGAATTTATAAGAACACTGACTCTACTGTTACCAACCTGAATGCCACGTAGGTTAGGAACGCCAAAGCACCACAGCCCAAAAGACGACTATGGAAGTCCCCTGTCCTTTATCCTACTCTGTACATACCTCAACATCTCCGGACAGGTTGACATGGGTTATCGCTGCTACTTCCCTTTGCTGTAAATCAATAAGAAACCCACAAGTCACTGAGTTTCACCTGAGGGGAAGGTAGCAGTGTTTGGGTCAAAGTGCAGGAGTTAAGTTTGGGCCAGGCATGTGGATACCCATATCACTGGACTTGTAAGAGTTGAAACCCTCTGGAAGAAAGATAAGAGACTTAGAGAAACTGAGAATCGAGATATTTTCATTGCTCACATGGCTTGACTGTTTTGGACTATTCGGTAATCTTTAGAGTTCTTGGCTCACCAGCAAAAGATAGTGGCCTTGACCTTCCAGCTGAACAAAGCTGTGTGTCTGTGGGTGTGGGTGTGGGTGTGGGTGTGTGTGTGTGTGTGTGTTTTTGCATGCCTGGTCAGGTGTTCCTGCCCTCTCTCTCGCTTACTCTTCCTTTATCTCTCATTCTACCAGACCGTTTTTCTTTTGCTTCCTTTCTCTCTCTGTCTCTCTCTCAGTCTCTGTCTCTCTCTTCAGCCATGTCTTTGCAGATTGAACTGGCTGCCAGGATGCTAGTGGAATCTTGATCAGGGCACATTTACATGAAGACAATGGTGGAAGTTCAAGTGATTTCCCCTTGCTTTCTCTCACTCTCCCAAGCCTCTTTCTCCCTCTCTTTGCGCTGTATTCCCTTCCACCTCTATGGCTCAGTCTTTTGGCCAGGACTCTTTGCGCATTGGTGTCTTCAGAAAGAGAAAAATGAGAAGGGGAGGCAGGATGGCGGAGTTCTTCTCTACAGTAGAGTGCACTGAAAAGGCTGATACTTCATCAGTACTCAAGAGGACCCTCTCAATACCCCCATAATAATGAACTCCACACCCATGCACACACGCGCTAGTCTGTTAACACACATTGGGCCGTACACACACACACACACAAAAACACACACACACACACACACACCCACACTCCAGGGCTACTTAAACAGGTTGTTGGGAGCAAGACCTACCCTCTGCTGCTCTATCTGAGTACCATAATAACCCTGCTCATTCTTTCATCGCAGCGTAGCTGCTGGTTAATCTTATAGCTGGAGCTCCATGTCCAGGGTAATTCTCAGCTTTTAATGTTGAAATGCCAGTCCTCCATGACAGCCTGTACGTGTGCCCTTGGAGTACCTGTGGTGTTACAAATCAGAAGCAACCATCATCTTTTTGCTGGTTAAACATCTTCTAGGACGGGAGGAAATCCAAAAAAAAGACATGACGGTTGTTTTACCCTCCATTATGTCTGAAATATTCAAATATAATTAATTCATAATAACACATTTGTTGCCTTTTGGAATGTTCTTAAAATATCCATTGGAGGCCAAAAGAAACACATGATTTTATTGTTAATTTTAGATAAAGGAAAAGTACACAATCAACAATTAGACACATCTCAGCTACACCTGTTGTGAAAACAGGTGTTTCATCTAAATGATTGCGTGTGTCTTTGTGTGTGAATGGGTATGTTTATGGGGACATGGATGGGAAGAATGATAGTGTTTCCCACAGTCACCCGTGCAGAATAAGTTAAGACTTCACAGAATGCCTGACTGCATTTTAATCTGGCCCCTCCTTGTTGCCGGGCAAATTTGGGGCATTGAAATGCGATAACGACACAATTTCCATTTGATAGAATGCATAGATAAAACCCCTTCACTGACTTCAAATATATCAGATAGCCATCTATAATAACACTGATTGTGTTTGAAATGTTCAGTGCTGGTGATCTTGCAATACAGTATCTCTTTACCCCCTCCCCAACCTGTACGATATGACAAACAGGCTGCAGTTAACACAGTGTGCCAAGTCATTAATCAGTAGCCCCACCTTCCCAAGTCCTTTCAGATGGACCCTGACAAAGGAGACAACGATATGGAGGCCCTTTGTTGACTCCCAGGCTTTTAATGTTTGCCCCCGGGGGCACCTGTCCTCCATCACCACAGACAATGTCACAGAGCTTGGAAGGGGCCGGTTCAATGCTGCTTTGCGCACACCTTGGGTCTGTTCCTCCCAACGGCTCCCCTCCTGTGGTGTGATCCAGGAGCCTGACCTCGGGGGGGGGGGCAAGGCCTCCCCGCATCCCCCCGCCATTATCCTTTGCCCACCCGGAGCAGGAAGTTCAAGTTCAGGAATGGAAGGACAGCGGGTGAGCAGGGTACAGCAGATTAAGGAGAGGGACTGTGGCGGCTCTGAAGAATCGGGTTATTGTTGTGGCCCTCTCATCAAAGTGTAAACAGAGGCCTGTGAGACAGGGAGGGGGTAGGGACCGAAGGAGGCATGCACAATCCTCTCCTGTTTTCCCCCACTCACTACCTCCTCTCACTACCTCCTCTTCCCTCTCTCCCCTCGACCCGGAACATGGATCCTCTGCGCTGAGACTGTAGAGAGGAGGCCAAGCTCCCGTTCCACATTCACTTTCTTTTCTCTTCAGTTACGGAGGGTGAATGAGTTTAGCAGACACATAGGCAAAACCAGTTCACTCTTTTGCATTTCTTTATATAATCCAGCATGAAGGGGCTGAATTACATACACACAAGCACACACACACACACACTATTCACCCATGTTGTGCGCCTTCTGCCACACTACCTAATTTGTATCCCTGGAAACTGGGTTTTTCTTTGGGGCCAAGTCATAGCTCGCAGGGTTTGAGCCGGGGTGAGTCCAGGATCTCTGAACATGGCCACACATGCCATCTGGAAGGATCTCTGGGATTAGATTGGGAAGAATGTGGCATCGGTCTTTCAGAAATTAGAGAAAGTCAGTGAGCGAGCGAGATATAGAGATGGAAAAACACTTTGCTCCCGCTCCTAAGTCCTGTCCTGTCAGGTCATGCAGATGTCACAATATTGGCATTGATCTCACGGATCTACTTCTAAATTCAATTCAGTTATTTCTTCAGGAGTCGCTGCCCATTTATTTTAGGCTAACCTGACCCTAGACATGGAAATAATTTCTGATGTATTTATTTTGTTATTTAATTATTTGGGAAGAATGAATATGATAACTGTTAATTATTAACTTATATTTAATTTACCAACTGCACTCCCCATTTAAATCCACCTCTAGGTCCACAATTTTTAATGGAACCAATTTCCTCTCATTGATTATTGGTAACTGAGATTTTGTATTGCTCTGTTGGCATAGCATGGCACTTCCAACACCCATACATACAATGTTTACACCCATTATTGTAAGTTGCTTTGGATTAAAGCATCTGCTAAATGCCATTTATTTAAATCACCGCCCTGTTATATAGCCGGGTCACAACCTCTGTACAGAGTGAAGAACCATATGGCGATGGATGTTTTTCTTAGAGGGAAAGCTGAACCAAAACTTTGTTCTGAGTGGAGAGGAGTTCTTGTCACAGCCCTCTGGGACTCAGCACTGACGAACTGGTTGGAACTACAGGGCCCTCCATGTCTGTATGATGAGAAGGGCTCTAAATGCCTGCATGCACAAACACTGTGCTGCTTTGATGTCCGGGGCTATAAGGTTGTTCCTCTGTATGTATGTGTGTGTGTATGAGAGAGAGATTTGTGACCCATTGCCATCAAAAATAAGTAACCTGTGGGGGAGAAACATTGTAAAAATAATATATACCTAACCATTTTTGCTTTTTATTCAAAATGTAATCGCTTGCATATTGTTACAACACCCTGTGTAGCTGCTCATTTAATATTTAAAATTTTATCCTGTTGATATGTTTGTACGTGTGAAATATATACTTAGAATTTCTAATTTGTTTATTACTAAGCAATAAGGCACATGGGTGGTTCATACTGTACGATGGCTAATGCCTGGAAAACACAGAGCAAGGAAAAAGCCTTGCGTTCATATTGCAGCAGACCTCTCAGTAGACCATTGGTTGAACTGTCTGCTGTGTTTAGCGTTATAGAGTTAGACAATCACGGTGGAGCTACGGCCATTGACACAGACAAGCCAAGGTGGTCGCCGCTACAATATCAAGGATGGCATTCTGCACCGCTATGGCAAAATTGCTGGATTGGGCTCCATTGCATTTTGTCTAGTGCGTGCTTTGAACTCACGGTACCGTACGGTGAGATTGAAAAGTGTTGCTTTTCGGCGATAGGCGATAGCAACAAAGCTGAAAAAACACATACTTTTCAGTAAGCAAATTATAAACGCTACTCCCAAAAACGTTTGTGTTATTATAAATAAATTGCATTGCAATCACAATATAAGAATCAGAAATGCATGTGATATTGTCACGATGTTTGGACTCCGTGCGGAGCTTCACTTCATCCACCCGAATCAGAAGAGACTTTGCATCTTCTAGGCTTTTTGGGAATTCCCCAGAGTAAATGTTTTAGGAATTTCGCTTATTATTCTACCAGCTGTCCTTCATGACCCTGTTTTTCATGTCATCTGTGTATATTAACATACCTGATGCTCAGTCAAAAATTTGCCACTCTTAAATGTGCTGTGGGACATGTTTTTATGCTTTTTACCTTGTATTACATCCCTTCACGTTGGTGAGGTTGTACAATGTAATCAAAATGTATGACCTAAAGTAGATTTGCAGTCAATAGCGAACATTCCATGTGAAAAAAGAGACAATTTTCCAGATTTATTGAATGTTTGTTATGTAGTACAGATCACCCGCACAGATGACAATAAATAGCACCTAACTATCCTGGTTTTTCTTGTCCCTGGGTCTGACAGGTACTCTAGGGCGGCGGGCAGGCACAGCTTCTCTGTTCCTTGCTGGTGCCTAGAGGGGCTATTCTTTTTACCAAGTCCTTTGTCCCCTAATAGCCTGGCTGACGTTTAGCAGCTTCAGCCAGAACACATTAGGGCTCATTTTACCTGACGATGGTCATTTCCCCTTCACTTTACCCTTGAGGCCCTATGCTGGGTTTTCTGAGGCTCAGTACTTTTGTAGGATTTGTCAGTTGGAATTTAGGAATGGAATGCATGTTTAGCTAATGCCCAGACAGACCGTTGTAACCACTACCCCCTGCACAGTGAGCACTGTTTGAACATTATAAAGAACTGAGGCATGTTTAACAATAGAGGATTTTGTGAGAAAGGGCTTTTTTCCCAGTAGTAGTATTTCTGTCATTTGCGTTGCCCCTGTACCGTGTCTTTCTGTTAGGCTGTAGCTGATGACCAGCCCATGGGCAAGGTGGATGAGGTCCATGAAGACCTTTGCGTCACCATGTGAAGGAAATATATAGGGTGCTTTTGGCTGACGTCAGCACCTTCTGATGAATTGTAAAATCAGCAGTACATAATGGGAAGTGGTAGGACCTTGACCACTTCATGTGTCAGTATCTCCTTAGAAACAAGCCTTAGTTCTGGTCCTGCTACAGCCTGACCTTAGCAGGCCCAGTTTTGAATTCTTTTTCTGGCAGGTATGGGAAATGCACCATGGCATAACAAATAGTGCTGGAAACTCTAAAAGTGGAGGTTCCTTGTCAATCATTGGGTAATCTAGTTATTGAGACATTTATGGGAGACAACAGCATTGAGCCTTTGGAATTCTGGCAGTGCCCTAGTACGATACCTGCATCTCCTTGAAAGGCCACTGAAGCAAATTGATTTCTTCTTGCATAAAATGGGGCCGTGTCTATAAGTCTGTAAAATGTATGCAGAATAAAATAATTGATTCAAAAGTTTAACAAACTCTACAACTCTTTGCATTAGCACAACTCTGTAAAAAGCTAATTTTATGGAAGAATGATGGTTAAATCTCCCTCAGGTGTTTGGGTTTGTGAAGTAATATCTGCGCAAAATTAAGATTCAAAGACTTCTGTAGATTCTTGTGTCATATTACATCCAATATTGTGAACTGAGGAAAATACATTTAGTTTTTTTAACAGTAAGTGAAATAGATTCACTCCAGAAAAATAATAACCATTAACAGACTAACATCATTGGTCCCAGTATCTTCCTTCACAGAAGTGAATAATCATGTAATTCTCCTCATTATTCATTAGTTTGAACGTGAGTTCCAGCACAGTCACAGTCAGCAAAGTCCAGTACAGAACAGTTAAAGTAATTGTCCATCCACACTCACAGTGGAGTAGCCTTTTCCCCAGGCAACCAAAAGGAAGAACATGTTGAAACATTCATTCATTACTTGTACAGTGCAATACTCTGTTTTGTAATCTACTGCATTGTATTGTACTGTACTCTACTAATATAAATTAAATAATGCCTTAATATGGCATTTTTTTCTGAAATATTTTAGTGAACACCCGTTATTCATTGTGGGAATGGGTTTGGACCAACTCTGGGTCTCTTAATTTTTTCCCGTGCTGTATATAATGCCTAACATAAACAATATTTTCACTTCAACCTCCCTTTGTACTGTTTACAAAAATCACTGCAACACCCATTCCCTTTAAATATCATGACCAAAGTAAAAAAGATACTAAGTAGGCCTACCTCATTAAACCCATAAGGTGCTACTGCTAACAAAATAGCTTCCCCATCTGACAGGCCACTTTTTTACCCACCTTAAAAAAATTACACTGGTGAATAGAAGCTGAAGCGGTTCAATATATTAACAAAGGGCCTGAATACTTAAGTGGAGTGCTGCACATTTCAGAACAACACTTCTAATGTTTATTTTCTGTCCCCCGTGACATGCTTTCTATGTTGCTGTACAAAACCTGACACAAGTATAGTAAATAAGGATGGGTACCCTGACTGGGAATCAATTCTTGGTTCCTGTGACTGACATCCCAAAAGCATTATAATGTCATGATTCTCGCTCTATGAGCCATTTCACAATTCCCATGTAATATATCATATTGACCTGATGCATGTTGGTTTGCCTTTCAGTCTAGCGACTTGGTTTGCTTCCCAGCCCTGCTGTCTGCAACAATACGGAAAGGTTAACATCTGTTAGTGAGTCTTCTAGGTGTTTTACAGAAACTGTTTCGTCTTATAACAAGTGGGGCACAACTTTAATTAAACCTTTATGACTTCATTTGTTTGCTTGCCTTTGGCCAGGTCATCAAATTGGTTCTCAACTGACAATTTTTCATCCGTTTAACCAGAAAGGAAAGCCTGTACGAAATTGTAAAGGTTGAAAGTCATTGAAAAATGAAACTTAGAATTAAATGGTTTTAATTTGACACGATTTTTGACGTGCTTCTAAAAACATCACAATGTAGTTTCTGTGGTTCTAGTTTATTAGAAGTGGCTTGCTTGATGATTTTTCTGGAGTGTTTTTTGTAGCACATGAAGATGTGTCAAACGTACTGCTTGTGTGTCCACATGCTGCCACTCGAGCTGGTTGCTAGTTGCTCAACCCCAGCTCATCGCTGGAACTGTTTCTGAGTAAGATTGAGGACTTAAATGGCCACCTGGTGCAAAGTTGAGCAGCTTGACGGAGGTTGGTTACTTGTGTTGTGAAGCAGAGCGTTTGTGCTTTGCGCCCTGTTTGAGATGTCCAAGCGTGGAGGAAGTGGCCTTTGCTAACCAAGCAGCCCGACGTCCGTGAAATTGGTGCCTGGTCACTCAGATGAACTGTTGGGCTTAGCTGGATTCAGGGGTTTAAATGAGGACCCTTGTGTAAGAATGGTCACGTGTTGTGACAAGGCAGAGGTCCTTGGTGCAGGCCAGACGTGAGCCGGAGTGATGTCTTTCACACACGTCCAGTCAGCTGTGTGCTTTTCAAAGGCTGGTGCAGCCTGGGTTTAAGACACGGCGAACGCTTTGCATTAGCGCGGGCAGGCTAACCTCTACTAAGTGCTACAGTACCTGTTTGGTTGCTAAGGGAATGGCACTTAGGTAATGAAATGTGAGTGGCTGACAAGGGCACTTGATTGTGGAGAGGGAGAGTGTGTGAGAGAAAGAGAGAGTGAGAGAGCAAGAAAGAGATAGACAGGGACAGGGGGAACGAGAAGATAACTGGGAAGTGTCCAAGTGAGCATTAAGCCCATACCAGGAAGACAGGAGGAGTATCTCTAATAGAGGTACTGTCGGGGCAGCCATGTTGGCCAGAGGCCGAGAAGACAGGGAATCGTGTTAATTAGATGAGTTGGACAAGATTTTCAGTAAGGCCCAGGAAAATGTAACCATTAAAGCAACATCTACCTGCTATGGATTTTGTGAATTTGTTATTTCTGAATTGGGAGGGGCATTGAGCCTTGTTACTTGTGAGGATTTGTATATGTGCAACATGAATAATATAAGATAGAGACTGTTTTATCCCACCCACTGGCAGAACTTGTTCAACCTTGTCAGGATTGGCATTTTGCGGTGTTTGTGATGTGTTTATTTGATCAGCTTTTGGTTTGCACAGATTGACCCACACACACAATGTTTTCTTATGTTTTTTGTATCAAGAAGCCCCAACATGTAGTAGTATAGAACCTCTGTTGGACTGTCTTTGTCTGCAGAGCTTCCCTTCCATTCGGGCACCATTTCCATTAGCCCTGCCTCATAGAGTGACCCTTAACTGAAACCTTCTGACCCTTGTCCTTAAACCTCTTGAGTTGTTATAATCTCACCATTCAAACAGATACTCTTATAGTATTCTGATGTCAAACCAAGGCTGGAAATCAAATGCTTTGGGAATATTCAGTGCCAGTTGCCACTGACCAAATTAGGCGATATTTCGACTTCTGTGTTTCAGAGAGTAGTTACTCATTAACAGCTAGCCAGACAACCTAGGGATTTCTCAGCACTATTGTTACTTCTGTTATTTTGCTGTAATGTGTAACTGGCTAAGGTTAACAATGAAACCTGAGGAAAGCCATATAATGGAGGCTGTGGTTATTTCTGACCCAAGTTGACTTTTGGAAAGCATTGCTCATCGCCCATTTTAAAGAATTGTATTTCAACTTTTCGTATATTTGTGTATTCTATCCCCATACCTTGTCTACAACTAACAGCACCATTATACTGACTGAAAGTCTGAATATGCATGTCACTTACAGCAACAATTAGTTAACTGACTTGCTCAAGGGCACAGCAAAATCTTCAGATTTACTTGAGTGATTTTGGTTATTAACTGAATGTTCTGGATCTCTATGCCACTTGATCTCTGCTGCCCCTAAATAGATGTGAATAAAGATTATTCAGACCTTGCTCTGATGTAGGCTAGTGGTTCTCAAACCTGTCATGGGAACTCACAGTCGTTCAATGTATTCTAAAGTTACTAAAGTACACTTGAATGAACTTCAAGTGTACTTTGCAGTCCACAACCCTTGACTGCATGATTCCGATAAACTAGTTTAAGGCTACAACTGGATGTCCCCAGGAGAGGTTTGAGGACCACTGATGAAGGCAGTGCATGCCTTGGCACAATGTCAATAGAAATTCAACAAATCTCGAAGTACACAAGATTTTGTTGATACATTTGTTTGGCTTCTTGTCGGAGGACCTCTCGCGGTTTTCTCGGCAGATAAATATGTTTTGAAGCATTAGTTGAAAGTTCAAAATGTTTTAGAGAATGTTTAGTTGAATTTGCTACCATATTATTTGACAGAGGGACTGACATAATGCAATACAGAAGAGGGAATACTTGGTTTATGCTTTAATATCTATGAAACTTAAGCTCCCTGCCCAGCTAAAATGGGTATATGTGTTTTGGTCTGAACATCAAACCGCTTAATTGGTACCTGTATCTTTGAGGACTTAACAAAAACGCTGTGTTGTGGACACAGGTGCCTTTCAGAGCAATAAGGGAGGAATTGCAGAGCAATGACAAAAGATGCATTTCAAATGATTGAGCTCTGAAGTGGTGGTGGAGGTGAAGGTGGGGGGTGTTAGTAAAAAGTCTGCAACAGAAAGCGAAGTCTCCCTTCCCCCACTACTCGTTTCTCTGTCTTTCTCAGTACCTGTTCCATTTGGCAGATCACATACAAAAGCAACGTCTTGCTCTAGAGTTGACTAAATAGATCTGGGGGGTATACAGGAGAAGGAATTGAACAACCTTCAGCCTGACAATGATAGAACATGAAGTAGGATGACCAATGTATTTCCCACTGGTCACCGTTGGAGGTTTCTGTGTCATGGAAGCCATCAATGTGATAGATCTACAGAGGAGGTGTTTCAGTCTCTAAATGTTAATATCATTTTAAAAGAGTTGAGGGCTCTGTCAGGAGAGGGGACAGAACCAATAGCTGAGACTGAAGCTGCCGGGTGGGGAGAAAGCGACCATGTGAGATTCGGTAAATCATGTATAATTGCTGTGCAGGCAAGCGGACAACGGTTGGGGCTTTGTAGAGATGCCTGCAGTCGTGTTGGCTTTTGCAAACATATTAGCACTGTCTGGCCTTACATGTGACATTCTCACTCCTCTGATTCTTTGTGATCATTTACAATGGAACAAAACCCATCTTTGTGTGTTGTGGAGACCCATTTGGCAATTCAGTGCGGTCTTTTGACATAAAAACTCTTGCATTTAACAACTTGAATACGATTAGGCTTTTACACATGTTGATTGATTCTGCCCTTCCATGGTTTCCTTTCTATTCTTTTAGTTCAAAGCATACCGCGGCTGGATTGTTGCCAACATTCCAAGAAAATGTGATGATTATTCTTTTCTTCTGGCCCACCATAGAGTTGTTTATAAAATAGCCTTACATTTTCAGACAAATATACTCAGAAAGAAAGCAAGAGTACCAGGGAGTATCAAGACGAGAGTAAGGTAGGTTGCAGTTCGAACAAGACTCCTTAAAGACTTAACCTGGTGGGCCTTGATTATATTAAATGTACTACCCAGTGATACAGACTAGGGGTGTCACGATATACCGGTATTGACGGTAGTGATATTTTTAAAAAAAAGAAATACTGATATCATGTTATTAATACTGTACACATATGATAATATCGTATTCACTAGGTGAAACTAAAGTTTCACTAGTGAATACGATATTAGGTGAATAGGTGAAACTAAACCCCTCTTGGTATTTCGATATCTTATAGACAAACAATGCATGTGCTTTAACAAGGAGAATGGACCTGCAGTGGGGAAAGTATTTGATACACTGCTGATTTTGCAGGTTTTCCTACTACAAAGCATGTAGAAGTCTGTAATCTTTACCATAGGTACACTTCAACTGTGAGAGACAGAATCTAAAACAAACATCCAGAAAATCACATTGTATGATTTTTAAATAATTAATTTGCATTTAATTGCATGATATAAGTATTTGATCACCTACCAACCAGTAAGAATTCCGGCTCTCACCGACCTGTTAGTTTTTCTTTAAGAAGCCCTCCTGTTCTCCACTTATTACCTGTATTAACTGCAACTGTTTGAACTCGTTACCTGTATAAAAGACACCTGTCCGCACACTCAATCAAACAGACTTTCCACAATGGCCAAAACCAGTGAGCTGTTTAAGGACATCAGGGATAAAATTGTAGACTTGCACAAGGCCTGGACAATAAGCAAGCAGTTTGGTGAGAAGGCAACAAATGTTGGCTCAATTATTACAAAATGGAAGAAGTTCAAGATGACTGTCAATGTCCCTCGGTCTGGGGCTCCATGCAAGATCTAACCTCGTGTGGGGCATCAATGATCATGAGGAAGGTGAGGGATAAGCCAAGAACTACACAGCAGGACCTGGTCAGTGACCTGAAGAGAGCTAGGATCACAGTCTCAAAGAAAATCATTAGTAACACACTACGCCGTCATGGATTAAAATACTGCAGCGCACGCAATGTCCCCCTGTTCAAGCCAGCCCATGTCCGGGCCCATCTGAAATTTGCCAATGACCATCTGGATGACCCAGAGGAGGAATGGGAGAAGGTCATGTGGTCTGATGAGACAAAAATAGAGCTTTTTGGTCTAAACTCCACTTGCCGTGTTTGGAGGAAGAAGAAGGCTGAGTACAACCCCAGGAACACCATCCCAACCGTGAAGCATGGAGGTGGAAGCATCATTCTTTGGGGATGCTTTTCTGCAAAGGGGACAGGACGACTGCACCGTATTGAGGGAAGGATGGATGGGGCCATGTATCCCGATATCTTGGCCAACAACCCTTCCCTCAGTAAGAGCATTTAAGATGGGTCGTGGCTGGGTCGTCCAGCATGACAACGACCCGAAACACACAGCCAGGGCAACTAAGGAGTGGCTCCGTAAGAAACATCTCAAGGTCCTGGAGTGTCCTAGCCAGTCTCCAGACCTGAACCCAATAGAAAATCTTTGGAAGGAGCTGAAAGTCCATATTGCCCAGCAACAGCCCCGAAACCTGAAGGATCTGGAGAAGGTCTGTATGGAGGAGTGGGCCAAATCCCTGCTGCAGTGTGTGCAAACCTGGTCAAGAACTACAGGAAACGTATGATCTCTGTAATTGCAGGTTTCTGTACCAAATATTAAGTTCTCTTTTTCTGATGTATCAAATACTTGTGTCAATGCAATTAAATAAAAATTCTATATAAAGAAATCATACACTGTGATTTTTGTTTTATAATTGTCATAAGGTCCGGTGTATGAGGACAGATAGGCAGAGGCAGAACGGCTGTTGGAATAGTAATCCATGGTTTTAATGAGGTAAACAAAAGAAACAAACTTACAATCTTAAATCAGACACGATGACTGGGTATAATAGCCTACGGCTAACAACCAAAATGAACCACACAACTGTGTGCAAACATTCAACATAAATAGGTTCCCCAATTGGAGGCAATAACGAACACCTGCCTCCAATTGGGGAAACCAAAGCACATAGAGGTGCCTAGAGGCACCTCTTCTGGCCACATCCTGACTATGGCCCCAGCCAGCGCAAAGATGGCTAGGGGCATAGCCAGGACGTGACAGTACCCCCCCCCAAAGGCACGGGCTCCCGACCGCAAGACGAGGAGAATCAAGGGGGGGCGGGTGGTCCGGCAGCAGACCGACCGGGGAAAGCCCAGCACCCGGAGCGGCCGGGACGGGCCAGGAGGGGCGGCGCGGCCGGGACGGGTAGAGGGGGCGGCGCAGCCGGGACAGTAGGGGGCGCCGCTGGCTCGGGCGGCGGAGGAGCGGCCGGGACAGTAGGGGGCGCCGCTGGCTCGGGCGGCGGAG
>JACXGJ010010400.1:0-22034 GCA_016801105.1 Esox niger
TGTGTGTGTGTGTGCCTGGCTGCTGAGGTTCTTCTCTGGGTCTCTGGCTGATTAGGGGAGGCATGTGGCAGCCATTAGTGGGATTAGATTTGTCAGAGATGTCGACGGCAACTAATTATGCGTTTAGCAGGCCGAGTACCGGAGGGAGAGACAGAGGAAGCGAAAGAGAGGAAAAGAAAGGAAGAGATGGAGAGGCAGATATGAAGAGGAAGAGATGGAGGATTCAATTAAAGGTGGGTAGAGAAGATGACACACACGGGATGTAGAGGACGACACGCTGACGGGATAAACGCCGAGGGAGGAGAGAGAAAAGAAGAGCAGGAGAGAGGGAGACGGAGATGAGGGCAGATACTGCACGTTGGTGTGAGGGGTTCAGTTAAGTGTGAAAGATGGAGCGAGTGTGGGGGGGGGGGCGACCTCGCCCATGTCTGCATGGATGACTGCGTTTGTATCCAAACATCCCAACATCCACCACTCTGGCACACCGAGCGAACATGCCCAGCCGCAGCCAATCAGGCGTGGCCTTTTATCGGCCCGCCACAGGGTGGGAGGTTGGTGGGGGTTGGGGTTGTACGCGTGCGGGAGCCCCCACTGGCTCTCTAATTCATCTGCACAGAGCGCCCGCGCCCCCCCACGCAACGCCCTCCCTCCCTCCATCCCCCACATCTACGCCCCAAAGGGCAGACGATTTCGTGATTCTCATCGAAGTGGAAAGATTTCAGATTTAATACATTCTTCTCTGTGATGCGACTTTTTAAAGAGAGGCTGACGTTAATAGGTTGTGTAGCATGGAGGACTGTGGGGGGGCGCTGGGTGCTGATCAGGACTGTTGATGTTAGAGAGATGTTGTCTGTTCATCATGTTCTCCCCCTGGAGAGTGTGTTTGTGTGTGGGGGGGGTTGCAATGCACCCGGAGGTTGGCTAACATCACACACATCTCTTCTGTACGCCTGCGTGCGTGCACGAGCGCGTGTGACAAGTAGTCCTCCAACCAAAGCAATGGGCTGTTCTTTATTTCCCCAGTCTGTGTCTCTGCTAAGGCTAGTTGAAGTCTTGAAGACTGGGCCCTGACATCACATCATCTAGATAATACCTGAAGGTCCACCGTACTAATTTGACCACACAGTTACAGGCGAACCTGAATTGTTTTTCAGGTTCAGAAATACAAAAAATGAATTGTCGCAAGGCCTACTAGTCACAAAACGCCTCACCCTCTCCGTGGTTGTGGAACTCCCGCCCTGCTGTGAGAAACTCAAGTTGAGGATCGAGTTTAGGTCCGGCATCTGCGTGGACGACTACACTCAGCTGAACGGGACCCGACAGGAAGATGCAGATGCCACAGATACTGATTGGCTGGGAGTGTTTCTGTCACAGTGAATGTCCTCAATGTCCAGTGTGTCAGGCACACACACACACACACACACATTCTGTATCACAGTCCACACACCAAAACACCCCTGGGGAGGAAAGAGAGAGAGGTGAGAGGGAGAGAGAGAGGAGGGAGAGATGAGAAGAGGAGGGGGAGAGGGTGAGAGAGAGATGGAGAGGGAGATGAGAGGGTGAGAGAGAAGGGAGGTACAGAGGGACAGAAGGAGAGAGATGAGGGGGAGATCTGACGGAGAGAGAGTGTCTGGGTATAATACTGACAGAGGGAGTGAAGCAGGGGACTGAAGGAAGGAGAAAAACAGGCTCTGAAGATATTTCTCATGTTTGTTTAAAATAGTTTTGTGTTCTATTTTTCATGCTCTTCTTTTGAAGTGGTCCCTCAATTTCAATCCAGTTCTTCAAAGGTCATTGTGTGACATGCTTCAGTACATCACTCAATCCCCACACGCTTCCACAAACCCACCTACGCATGTACACACACACACACACACACACACACACACGCGCACACACACACACACGCACACAATCGCGCGCACACACACACACACACACACACTAGCGCACACTCGCGCACACAAACAAACACACTGTCGTTTTAAATTTTTTGTATAAAAATGATATTACTTCAATTTCTACAATTGTTCAAACTGAATTAACCCCAATGCTAACATTAAGCCCAGTTGTCTGTTCTGGACATCAGGTACCCACATATTCACATACACAGGCGCGCACACACACACATACACAGGCGCGCACACACACACACATACACAGGCGCGCGCACACACACACACACACACACACACACACACACACACACACACACACACACACAGGCAGAATGAGAGAAATGAAAAGAATAACGGAGGGAATGAAACATTGAAAGTCTACTCTGACCTAGTTAAAGATTCACACATCAAAGAAGGAGATCAGAGGAAAGACACAGTCCAGTCTTCGAGAGAGGGGGGGGGGGGGGGGAGAGAGAGAGGGACAGAAAGAGAGTGTGTGTGTGTGTGTGTCTGTGCGTGCGTGTTTCACATCTGCCCCAAGTCACAGAGCTGATTAGATAGCAGGTCAGTGTTTGGTGTTTGATCTGCAGTTGGAGCTGTTCAGTGGTAACCACCTGTCGTCACGGTGACGACCAGCACTGCTTCCTAATTGGCTGTCATTGCGGCAGTGTGGTACGGCTGGAGAAGACCGCTCCGTCGCCCGGTGTCCCTACTTCATCACTCACAAACCGCCTAATTAACTGTCATTACACTCAATTAAAACATCTCGCCACTCTCTGCAGAGGTGCGGTAAGAGGGCGTGGTGTGTTTCTGTTTGGATGTGAGAGAAAGAAAAAGGGAGCGAGAGAAACGATCTCATCAAGGGCGATATTATCAATACCCTCCTCTAACCACAGCAAGACAGGTAGGTGTGTGTGTGTGTGTGTGTGTGTGTGTGTGTGAGAGACTGCTGTTGTCCAGATCACATCCATTAGTATCACCCAGACCGGTCTTGTTTCAACCAATCAGGGATGAGCTTGCTGTCAGCAGGTGTGATGCTGTGATATGAATCATAGTGACAGACCACAGTGTAGCGAGACAGCAACATTTATCTCTCTCTCTTTCTCTCTTACACACACACACGCACACGCACACGCACACGCACACGCACACGCGCACGCGCACGCGCACACACACACACACACACACACACACACACACACACGCAGTATTCCGCGGACAGTAAACGTTGTTTTTAAACCCCAACCTTAATCGTAACAACCCACTCTAAACCTGACCTACCTTCAAAAGTATCTAGAAAATTCATGTTTTCCTGTAGTGTCAGAACATTTTGGTCCTGAACGCTTTGTCAGGGTAGCCTAGCCGTCAGGAGCATGGAGCCATAACATGAGAGATTGTTGGTTCTAATCCTCAAAACTGGCATGATAAGGACATCGGCTGTTCTTACCACAAGCAGTGCAGTTAACCAATATTCCTCCTAGATTGTTGCTGAAAATATAATGTGTTAACTGGTTAAAATGACACAAAAAAGGTAGTAACCCCAAAGAAATATTTCAATATAAAATAATATTACCTTAAAGCTAACCCTAATTTTTCCCTTTACCCTCAACCCCCATAAAGGCTATTTCAAGCCTTTCTCTTATAGGACCATCCGACAAGGTACATGTTTCCCTGTTTACTATCCTTTTGGGGATTTTCCATCCTAAAGAAAGAGCCATAAAACTAGGGCACACACAGATTCATAAGCAGTGCGATACACTGACTCTCACTGAGCGACCTGTCACCTTTAACCTATAACACACTTGGGACCTTGTCAAAATGGCATTCATCTCAGGTCAGCTAATAGTCTCCATGGTAACAAAGACTGGTTGTTTTGGAGCACCGCCATAGAGACGTGGGGGGGTCCTGTAGAATTATCACACACACACAGACACACACTCCTCACACACCACACACACTCAAGCTTTTAAAACGCTACTCCATCTGTTTATGTAAATCAACTCTGACCTTAGCTGACCTTGGAATGGGTAGTATGACAGTTAATCACTTAATATGTATGTGCTTTGTGTGTGTGTGTGTGTGTTTTACTATCCTGGTCAGAACCAAAAACCCTTGTAAGGATAGTAAAACAAGGAACATGTGACCTTGCGGGACCATTGTCACCTGTCCCCATGAGAACATTTCACCTGTCCCCATGAGAACATTTCACCTGTCCCCATGAGAACATTTCACCTGTCCCCATGAGAACATTTCAAAGTTTATTTTCAGTTTAGTGACTGGGTTTTGTGTTACATTTACAGTTACAGTCAGACTTAGGGTTTGAAATGGTGTTTAGGTTTAGGTATTGTGAGGTTAGGGATCGGATTATGGTTAGGAATTTGGAAGTTACTGTTACGTTTATTAGTTTGGTATTTGGAGGATAGAGTTAGGTTAAGGTATTTGTTGGTTAGGATTAGATTTAGGTTTAGGTATTCGTAGGTTAGGGTTAGGTTTAGGAATTTATAGGTTAGGGTTAGTTTTAGCTATTTGGAGGTTAGGGTTAAGGGTTAGGTATTTGGAGGTTAGGGTTAGGGAAAATAACATTTTAAATGTGTCTGTCTTTGGGATTCTCACAAGTCTAGTCAATCGTAAAATATGTGTATATTTGTATGTATGTGTGTGCATGTGGGGAGAGACAGTTTCTCTGTCAGATCATTTGAGCAGCAGGACGCAAACAACAGGAAAGGGCCACAGAGACAAAGGGAAAACAGAGAAAAACAAAAGAGAATGAGAGAAAAAGAGAGCTCAAGAAACAAACAGAGAGAGTGGAGAGTGAGTCGTGCGCTGCGTTCAGATCCAGATCAGTTGTTCTTGTGAGGCATTAGTGTGTGATCGTGATGATAGGCTGTTTGCCCTGGCTCTCATAACGAGCCGGGTCAAAGGTTAGTCAGAGCTGTAATCATTCGATAGGACGATGAGTTCTGGCTGGTTGGACTATTGATCCTCCTCTCGGGCCTGTCCCAACTGAACACCATTTTATTCAAGCTTACACAAATCTCTTACATGTAATCCCATATACTGTTTTAGGTTTTAAAGACTATATGAGACTATTAATTTCTATGATTGAAATGCCATATGATATGTTTATTAAACACACAGAAGGGTTTTCTCCACCGAACTGACAAGCGTATATTTGTTTTTGTATTAATAGGAGGGGCGAAGGTGAATCAACAATAAAATCAGATGAAATCTAAAAAACAGGACAGAAAGCAAGAAAACTGACACAACAGAAACACCCGAGAAACAAATCCCCTCGTGATACGTTTCAATACAGATCTACGGTCAGCGCAGGATGCCATTGGTGTTAACTCTGATCGGACAACCATCGTCTGTTCAGTCAGACAAAAGGACCAAGTTTCGCAAACACACACACGCTGTGGGACATCCAAAGAGCACTAACTGGGGTCGGTAAATCTAATCACCCCGGTACTCAACCACACTAATCTGTTTCAGAGACTAATCTTGTGGTTATGATGTAATTCAGATGAACGTTTTAATCGTTCAGCAGTAATTCATCCAGACAGGCTTACTCTTCCAGTGACAGTCAACTTAAGACGGCCAGGTGCGACAGCCACACCACCCAGGTGTTGTAAGAACCCTTAAATCACTGAAGCAGCTGTCAGCAATCAGTGCTAGAAGGATGGAAATGAATGATAGTAGAAATTGCTCGCCATAATTGTCCAATTTTCGGTCACCTCAGGAGGACCTGCATTCAATCATGTCAGGAGAACACACATTCAACTAAATGTAGAATTCATGGGCAAATGCTCTTTTGAAATCTTATGATAATGCAAAATGGACTGCACTGAATGCGACTGAGCAGAGTGCTTTGATGGCAAGTATGATGCTGCAGGACAGCGCTGCCACCTGGTGGTGAGGACAGGAACTGCATATAATGCAGTGAACCGCCAGCGACAAACATATGCATTTGTTACACTGTAATTTTTTTGGATGCAAAACAAACAGCCAGTCAATTATCATGGCTACATTGGTCCCAGCACAGACTAACCCGCTGGGTCATCACAGAACCTGTGACTCCTGCAAACATAACAGGAAATACAGAGTCTGTCCGAATCAGAAGGAGCTGTGTCAGATAGAAATTGAATTGTCTCATGTTAGATGCCTTGTTATGATGATGCTGTCATTCGTGTGATACCCCAGACAAGCTGGCATTGGTGGACAGCCTGTATTTGGAGGCATCCTGGCATTGGGGGACGGCCTGATGTTCGGGGATGAGCTGGTGGTGTTGGGGGACAGCCTGGTGTTGGGGTATAAGCTGGTGGTGTTGGGAAATAGGCTGGGGGTGCTGGGGGACAGCC
Organism: Esox niger; assembly: GCA_016801105.1. Taxonomy (NCBI): domain Eukaryota; kingdom Metazoa; phylum Chordata; class Actinopteri; order Esociformes; family Esocidae; genus Esox; species Esox niger. The sequence goes on from JACXGJ010010400.1 coordinate 6,257, forward strand.
TGGCAGTGGTAGATAGACTGGTGGTGTTGGGGATAGGCTGGTGGTGTTGGGGGACAGGCTGGTGGTGTTGGGGGACAGGCTGGTGGTGTTGGGGGACAGGCTGGTGATGTTGGGAGATAGACCGTTTTTTGGGGACAGCATGGCATTGGGGGAGTTTGTTGAAGTGGAAAAGGTCTACAGTCTGTCAGCCCAGAGGTAATTGTTTGGCTGCTGGCCTCCAAAAAAACCTCTGACCTCTCCAGATGGTAACCTCATGACCCCCAGCAACCCAAGCCCAAAAACAGAACTCTGATTTAGTTGGATTGCTGATGTGATTATGGTAATCTGATGGGTTTATCAGGGTTTGATTCCACACTGATACACTGCTTGACAACAGTTATTGACTAATTGTACTAACTGTGTGTGTGTACTACACTGTGTGTGTGGGTGGGTGTGTAAGGTCAGTGTGTATGAGATACAAAGACAATCTCTTCACATAAACGGTTCTGTAACTTTCCTCTCTTCCTTACCTGTGGAGAATATCTGCTGTTAGCTCTGGGAACGGAATGCAGGTTGGCGAGATAAGCTGAGTGGGAAAAGCAGTGAAGCGTTGAGGAAGAAAGGAAGATGAAAAGTACTAGAGCGGCAATGAAACGGCAGAGAAAGATGACTTAACTGTGGTGACGAAGCGGCCAATCCATGCCTCCACCACGTCAATGTTCCTTTTCGCCAGAGGGGGTATTCATTACCCAACAATAGGAAATTAGGTCATATATTCACTCAGTGTTTGGTGACCGAATTCATTATGTTGTTTTTACGTTCAAGCTCACGATTGTATAAAATCAGTGTGTGAGGCTAAAAGGAGTGTGGTAGGACACAGCATGAAGTTGTTGGAGAGTATGAAGTGGTACGAGGCACTATAACGTGGGTAGGAGGCCGAATAGGGTGCGGAGGAGACCGTATGAAGAAGTAGGAGGCGGTACGAATTGGGTAGGATTCATTATTAGGCTATTGGGTAGGAGGCCGAACGGACTGCGGAGGTGACAGTACGAAGTCGGAGACAGGAATTTACACAGAAAGTTTAGATCTCCCAATTTGATTCTTCCGCGTCACACAACCCGCACATACTGGTAGCAATGCATCTATAGTAAATACAGAGATATCTCCCGACCGCAATCAACCCCTCCTTCAACCTACAGTAGCCAGCTACTCCTTAACAGCAGAACAAACCCCAGTGGACGCAGCGGTCGTTATATTGTTATTACCGGCGTCTCATAAAGTCATCTGAAGGAGCACCGGGCCAGGGTCAAAACCATTCTCAGCTCGCGGGGCGTAAATGGGAAAGACCTTGTCGATGTCGCCTTACGACATGCCGCGGTTCCGCCCACGTCGAAATAATGAGTCCAATCCGAGCATTAACCTTTCCTTCTACACATTTGCGATTATTTAATTATCCCCCCTGCCTGCCCCCACCCCTGTTGTTTGACAAATGACTAGGCTCGCCTCATCAAGCCCGTGACAATGTTAGCAGATGGGAGGCGGCGCTGGGCTCGGTGCCAGCCCTCATGACACCAACCGGCTGGATAAACGATGGCATATGCTTCAGATATCAAGACAGCTCTAAGCCCGCTAGTAAACAGCAAGGGAATATGGGTGACTCGGGTGTCCTTCGCAATCAAACTCGGTGGAACTATCTCCCCCTCAGCGATTTTGTGGACATTCAGTGTGGGTGTGTGTCTGTGTGTGTGAGAGATGCATATCATTTTCAAAGACAAACGGCCTAGGCTGGCTGGTTGCTGAGGCCTAGGCGGTTTTGAAGCAATCTGACAAGGTTTTTGTTCATGCAATATTTTTTAATAAAGAGCTTTTGAGCATGACAAGACTACAGGCTCAGTGAGGCAAACTGTCCAGTGTGGTGGGCTCACAGTGACATCACCGGAGACCAGGGAGTGGTCATTATATAATGGGCCCAATAGGCCAACTCTAAAACTACATAAAATATATATTAATAGTTACTATTTTGATGATCAAATATACACAGACATAAAATGTGCCTCCACACACGCACGCACGCACACTCTCACAACACATTGCTCTTGCCTCCTCCAATCAGAAATCAGTCATACAGTATGCTAAATTAACATTTGAACATTCCGTCCCTGTCCAGTTTCAGACACTGTACCTGGGTGTTTCAGACACTGTCCATGGGTGTTTCAGACACTGTCCATGGGTGTTTCAGACACTGTCCATGGGTGTTTCAGACACTGTATCTGGGTGTTTCAGACACTGTATCTGGGTGTTTCAGACACTGTATCTGGGTGTTTCAGACACTTCTTTAAGCACAGTGGTTTCTACCTTTGGTACCCCAGGACTCAACACAGAAGCACACTTGATTCAACCTCTCAACTGATTAGCAGGTAGACAATCTGAGGAATCGGTTATGTTTTGTCTACAACATCAATGTGTGCAGTGGTGGCCACTGCAGAAGCAGTGCTTGGAAACACTCATTAAGCAGACACTTTAATCCAGAGTGACTTACTGGAGCAGTAAGTGGTATGTGTCTTGCTCGTGGACAGAACAACATATTTTTCACCTTGGCGGCTTCTGGGATTCAATCTAGGCAACAGTTAAGTCACTAGTGTTTAACTGCAGGGCTTCTTGCCATCCCATCTAATTTCACAGAACTACAATGAGACGTGTCAACGTTAACTGTAGGTCCTTCAGCTACACCGGCCACTTCAGTGGTAAACCGCCATCTTCCATATGAATTCCATTTCTCAACACTGCTTGGACCTCCGTGGCCTCTACCCATCACGTGTACACGGTGTGTCTTTCCCAATGAGTGCAGCCAGAGAGGCTGAAGCAAAGCCAGAGTCCAAACTGAGGCAAGCGCCTGGGGACATCAGTGAGTGACAAACAGAAAATGTGAAGGCTTACTGGCATTGCAATGTCGACGTGATTTAAACAACAGGTTTAGCTAATGCTTAGATTCTTAGGGGAGCACTGATGTACTGAGCAAAGGTGACCACGCGGCCAGTCTTGAGGAAAGACACTTGTTGTGGTCAGTTGTCTCCTGAAACTCAAGACTGTGCCTACTCAAGAGGCTAGCATATCATCTCACTCCCGACTGAAAGCGCCATCCCTCATCGGAAATATTAGATTTATTAATAATTTTGTATACTAATAGAAAAAGAATTATCAGCAAAGAGCCTGTCCTTCTTGTTTGAATCGCACTCTCTCTGATGAATCCTGAGAGTGTGTGGTCACAGGCCGTGCTCCCAAGATCTATTATGAAGGACTTAATTGTCTTCCTGAAAGGCTGATACAATATCGCAGCCCCTAAAAAAAGCCTGGACTGCTTGGCTACCTTCCAGACGGCATGTCTCTTTGTTAACCTCCAAACGTGGAAGCCACAGCCTCGGTCTTTCTATTTCGCCTGTAAACAGGAATGTTTGGTTCATGGGGACCACGCAGAGAGTGCTTTATCCTACTGACGTTAAGGTTCAAACCAAGGCATTCAACACTTGGGGAGAAGAAACACATGCATAACATGAAAACACTAACGGTCCTGGACACAACTCAACATGAGTGTTCTTGTAGCATTAGAACAGGGGCGGATTATGTCATAAGAGTACCAGCGGACCAGATGCTCCACTGCTAGGGCATTCCAGAAGTGGCTTGGTTCTCCAGGTCCGCTGTATTATACTGTGTTCTGGCTGTGTGGTCTTCTGTTGCCTGGTTACCCTAGTGGGCTTCCTGTTTGACTCGTTCTTCATGTGCAGCAGGTGGCACCAGACATCTTCTTGTTGGGACCTTTGTAGAGGCTTGTCACGGTCTCCTTGTTCTTACATCTATGGGCCTGCTTGGTCACCTCTCTGACAGACAGATATATAGACACAGAGAGACAGAGCCAAAGAGAGAAAGAGACGGAGAGAGAAAGAAAAGAAGAGAAAATACGAGTAAGAAATGAAAGACATACTTCCACTTTCCAGGCATGAATATAAAATATGAGGGTTAATGGAGAACACTAGAGGGTAGCAAAGCCTCATGGTTTTCACTAAATCAGATGTTTCCAACCTTAACAAACATAATTTATGCTCTGCCCAGGGCACACTCTCATGAGCATTTTACCAGTGAATCTATGGTCTTGTGAGTCTTCACTAGTACACCTTATGTACGGACCATGTACCCGTCGGGGTCCTAATACCCCTGGTTGGGTTCCGTGGGAACCCTTGGGATAACATCCCCATCAAAATGTTCCCATACACTATGCAGAGATAAATACAGAAACGATGACGAGAGGATCCTCTCCCTCACCTGGCCAGGTGTAGCACAGCCTCTATGACGTTAGATCCGTCCTTGGCGCTGGTCTCACAGAAGAGGGCGCTATAGGTCTGACAGGAAACAACAACGCAAGGGGAGGCGTGACATTTAGGTAACATGTGAACAGGCTATTAAAGTGTTTGTAAGTCGCTACAGGTACAGAGAAATGACCCTATGGTGTGTGTGACCAGGGTTAGGAGGTTGCCTGACTTCCTGCCCTCATCTTAAGTTAAATAGAGTTTGGTGTTTCCAGGGAATCCAAATGGACTCTTTTGTAAAAATGAATAAAACCAAATAAGTGCTTTTCGGTCATTATAAAAGGTCTGAGTTATGCTTTATCTGTAACCGTGTGGTCATGGTTAGGTAACATTTTAGTTAACAGGCAGTTACAGCAGTAACTGTGACTTGTGGGTCCTGTGAGGAGAGACATGATGTTCCTCACCATGGACAGCTTTTCTCCGTAACTGGTGGGGATGCAGGAGATCCCGTTCTGGAGAGCCTCCTGTCTTAGGTCACACTTATTTCCCACCAGCATGATGGGAATGTCCTCATGGGACACATCCTGGACAGACAGGAACACAGTAAGCAGCTGCTTGTCAACAGACTGTAAAACTATGGACAAACTTTCAGCAAACTAACTGTGAGGAACATCTACAGTTGAAAATGGGGACTCTCAGAATTAAGTGTAACCGACACGTATCGTCATCACGGATCACACAACTTTGCACTGCCACCCGTGACACACACCAACTCCACATAACAGCTTACGCAAAACATACACAAACACCAACGCCACATAACAGCTACACAACACACACACACACACACACACACACACACACACACCCCAATGCCACATATCAGCTACACAAAATATACACACACATACGCACGCGCACGCGCACAACACAGATTTTTTTAAATCAATCGTTTGAAACACTAACTGAAGATCAACCAGGACGATGACACGTCAAACGCCAAACTCTCGACACCCCAAACGATTCCATCCAATGGCATGTGTACTAATCCACAACTCTCAATCAAGCCACTTAACACATTCACAGTTTCAGATGCAGGATTTTACCGACTGGACATCTATTCCAGAATGTTCAACAGGACTAAGTAACAGAACACACCACACTTCCATACAGGCTGCATGTAGGAACAAGGGAAAAACAGAGAAAACATGAAGCACACAACTTCTCTAAACACAACACTTGTCATTGGACATCACAGCTGGTTTCGCAGACAGACTAAACCTAGTCCCGGACTAGAAAAAACAAAAGATCAATGGAGAATCTCCATGGAGCGTGATTTTATTTTAAGTCCAGGTGTAGGCTTAAATCAGGGCCCGTCAATAGGCTGAGTTCTTCAATAGGCTGCTATTACTTCAATAACCATATATTTTTTCATCAAATCCTTGAACATTCCAAAAGCACTGCTTAAACTGGATGGTAAATCTATGGTATGTTTTACAGGATGGTAAATCTATGGTATGTTTTACAGGATGGTAAATCTATGGTATGTTTTACAGGATGGTAAATCTATGGTATGTTTTACAGGATGGTAAATCTATGGTATGTTTTACAGGATGGTAAATCTATGGTATGTTTTACAGGATGGTAAATCTATGGTATGTTTTACAGGATTGTAAATCTATGGTATGTTTTACAGGATTGTAAATCTATGGTATGTTTTACTGGATTGTAAATCTATTGTATGTTTTACCGAATTGTATATCAATTGTACAATTTACTGCTTTGTAAATCTATTGTATTCACTCCAAGATGGCTGATCACCTAGTTGAGATGATGAGGTCAGTTGGAATGTTAAGCAACTTGAGCACCTGACAACGTGTAGCATAAATGAAAGCATCATATCATCTAAGGCACACATCCAGCCAGTAACCGCTACCTCGATCAGGTCCACCCACTCTCGCACGTTGAGGAAGCTCTTTTCACAGGTCACGTCATAGAGCAGGAGGACACCATCTGCTCGTCTGAAGTAGGACTTAGCAATGCTCCGGAATCTGACACGCGCACACACGCACACACGCACACGGTCTAAGGTCAACAAAGCATGACTACATACATCAGATTAAATGGATAAGCTTAATAGAAGACACACTTGAATTGGATAGGATGTACTGTAATATCAACAGATAAAGCCCATTGTAACCCCTTCATGTATGCGGGCGCGCACGTGCACACGCACCTCTCTTGGCCTGCCGTGTCCCACAGCTGTAGTACGGTGGTTTCTCCGTCCACGACCAGAGTCTTCATCTGGAAGTCCACCCCTGAGGAGGAACGCAGGACGAAGGTCACCAATCCAAACATTCCACTGACAGCCACACATGGGGGGGGGGTCATGTGCTCTTAACCAGGCTGTGTAGGTTCATGTGCTCTTAACCAGATCAAGACGTTCTGTATGGGGTAGGATAATGTGCTCTTAACCAGATCAAGACGTTCTGTATGGGGTAGGATAATGTGGTCTTAACCAGTTCAAGACGTTCTGTGTTGGGTAGGATAATGTGGTCTTAACCAGATCAAGACGTTCTGTATGGGGTAGGATAATGTGGTCTTAACCAGTTCAAGACGTTCTGTGTTGGGTAGGATAATGTGGTCTTAACCAGTTCAAGACGTTCTGTGTTGGGTAGGATAATGTGGTCTTAACCAGATCAAGACGTTCTGTATGGGGTAGGATAATGTGCTCTTAACCAGATCAAGACGTTCTGTGTTGGGTAGGATAATGTGGTCTTAACCAGTTCAAGACGTTCTGTGTTGGGTAGGATAATGTGGTCTTAACCAGATCAAGACGTTCTGTGTTGGGTAGGATAATGTGGTCTTAACCAGATCAAGACGTTCTGTGTTGGGTAGGATAATGTGGTCTTAACCAGATCAAGACGTTCTGTGTTGGGTAGGATAATGTGGTCTTAACCAGATCAAGACGTTCTGTGTTGGGTAGGGGGTAGGACAATGTAGTCTTAACCAGATCAAGACGTTCTGTATGGGGTACGATAATGTGGTTTTAACCAGGTTAAGCCGTTCTGTGTTGGGTCAGTAGTTTGAATATGTCCCTAAATTGTCAGCCGGACAATTCAATAAGGATAATGTGCATAGAATGAGAGAGTGTTGATAATGCATGCATGTGAAAGCTAGAGGTGGCATATCTCAATTTGTTTCTCAGAACCAAGAAACAATCCAGAGGGAACAGGAAATGTAAAAAATTCAAATGGCAACAGCCATCTCATGATGATCTTATTCGTATGACCAAACACCTCCCAAAACAGATTTGTCCAAACGTAATCTCACACACGGTCATCACCACGGTCACCACCACGGTCAACCTGAGGTTCAGTTCTGCAGCAGGTGGTTGTGGGAGGGGGAAGCACCTCCTGCCATGTGTTTTAAATGCAAAAACAGCAACAGGAGGATCCAATTAAGATACGATATCTGTCATGGGTTGGCATTACCTAGCGTGGCGCTGGTTGTGCCACGGAACTCGTTTTTGCACAGGCGCAGCAGGAAGCTGGACTTGCCCACCGCTGCATCTCCTGCCAACACCACCCGATAGGCCGTCTCTGACGTCACAGAGCTCAGGTCAGCTGACTCCTCCTTAACCTATACAGAGACAGAGAGGACACACCTAGACTACATCACATCAGACAAATCACAATATTCAACATATAATCAGGGGAGTACTTTTGTTCCATTTCACACCTACAAGGTGCTGCTGTCCCCAATAGCGGTATGAAGCCGATATCTACCCCCTCCACATCTCATCTCTCCCCTCTCCTCCCCCAACATCCCGGCCCCCAGTCCTGTACCTCACTGGTGATGGCGGAGAGGGCTTTCCGCGTGGAGCTGGGTCGGCTGACAGCTTCGGAGGGCTTCCAGTCCAGGACGGTACCACTGTCGGATCCAGTCTCATCCCGCATCTCTGCGCCCTGACACAACACCACCAGCCCGTAAACATCGCTAAACAAGCACAGACGGACCCAGTGCATGTGGTCGGTATTACGCGTGTGTTTTTGTCTGTGTGCGTGTACATGCACGGTATCTACGTAACGACATGTGTGAGCGTGTGTCTCACATGGTTGCCGGTGTTGTCTCCCTCCGGGCACTCAGCGTTCATGGCCGTCTTGTGTTCCTCCTCCTCGTCCTCCTCATCCTCATGCCCTTTAACCTCCTGCTCAGAGTCATATCCATTGTGGGAGCCGCGCAGCGTGGACATGCCACTGTCTAGGCAGCTCTCGGGCAGGCTGTCTACCTCGAAGCTGCCCTGCATGGCCGGGTCACACAGGGCCAGAGCCAGGGCGTCAAGGCTGGCCCTCCGACGACCCAGGGGGCCACCGACACCACCCAGGGCCCGCAGGGGGTCCCCGTCTTCATCCACACCGTTCTGGTAGAACCTGGGAAGGAACAGATAGACAACGCAGAGAGCCCACTCAGTCAGCCACAACATCTACACTTTCAATTAGAACATACACTAAGCTGTACCGCTAAGCTAGCGCTGACAACCTGCAAAAACATGCTCTGCGCTCTACCGCCAGGCTAGGTCTAACCACCTGCTAAACATGCACTGCATTGTACTGCTAACCTAGCTCCAACAACCTGCTTAAAGCATTTTGGTGTGCTAACATACATTTGTTCCATTTGCGCCTGCAAAACAGCAGCTGCTTTTTCTGGTGTCCAGACAAAAGAAACTAAAATACAATTGCTGCTGCTCATCTTACCTTTCAAAATATGGAGTTGAGTAGCAGATGCTCTTTCTTCTGCTGAGGGAGCTGACAGGAGAAGCACTGTTACAACGCTGAAATACCACCAAAACAACACTGTTACAATGCTGAAAGACCACCAAAACATCACTGTTACAGCACTGAAATACCACCAAAATATTACTGTCACAACGCTCATCACAACTGTCTGTTTCACTGTGAGCGGGTGTCCATGCCCATGTGTGTTGGTTGTTTGTCTTTCTGTTTTTGTACTGTATAATTACTGCTGCTTAAATGTTTGTTTAGACAACAGTGTCAACCACCCATTCATGCCAATAAAGTACCTGAATAAAAAATCTAACAAAGGGAGCGTACGCTCGTGCTGTTGCCATGGCGCTGCAGGTGTTTGATCTCACCTTGTTGCTCTTACTGAGGGTGTTCTCCAGGGAGCTGCGCAGCCCATCGTTGCTGTCATGGAGCTTCCTGTTAGCCGTCCTACAGATGAGAGGAGGGTAACTGAATGATTGTCCCCTTATTAAAATACCCTACGTCAAGCAGTGTAGTTAAATACCAGCTGAAAAACTCAAGGTCTTAATCAGTCATTGTTGGATTTCAAAAAGCTGTTGCCTACAATCGGCATGAGGGTCTGCAATGCAAATTAATGGAAAGAGGTGTCAAATGAAAGGAAGCAGGAAAACAGTATTGTGGGGTCAATATGCACAAACCAATGGGCAGCAAGTGTGAGGTTAAAATGAGGAACAAACAGATTTCTTCCGTCAGGGAGAAATCTGGGTGGTGAGTCAGGGGTGTAGCTTGAGCCACACTCTGTTAAGTATTTACATCAATTAAAGGAAGTAGAAAAGACTGCAGTGCCTCGCCAAAAACACTTTTTACAGATGTTCTGGTGCTTTTGCTCCCAACCAAAAAAATCGAAAACCTTCAGACACTCAGCTCTCCATGAAACCGGTTTGACACCTGATCCCAAAAGCAAACAAATAGTTGGAAAACCCCATCATTCCACTGTTAGTCTTGAAGGAACACTGCTAATATGTTATGTTTCCGTTTGTGTGTCCAACTCACAGTAAAACCTTTATCTGTCGCTCCAGGTTTTCCCTCTCCTCGGAAAAGCCTCTCATCATTGCCTCGTCTCTGCAAGAAAGAACAGTCACTCAAGTGAATATGAAAACATCATAGCACACTACATAAACATCATAACCTATAATACAGAAGTATTATAACACATACTACATAAATAAAATGTATTGCAAAAACTCTTACAACACAGACTTAATAATTATTAAACACATACTAAATTAAAACTTGTACCATATGATAAATACACATGATAAAACCTGACATTTGACCAATAAGCCATGTGTAATTTTGACATAAGTAAAACATACTACATAAGCATTATAACACGTAAACCTTTGTAACACATATTTCTATTACATACACGTTTGAAACATACACAGGGACACACGTGGACACTCAAAAAAACTCTGAAATCACATGCAACAAAACAAACTCACACATACATGGACTCTCAATACACAGAACAGTTCCCCCTCTATGAGTATTGGCCAAAGGTTTGGAATATGAAACACCCTAGTGTCTATAGTAGAATGTTTGGGAACATTGTCCTGCTGTACAATAACGTTTCGTACTTTAGTACACAAGATGATTCTGTACACCTCAGAATGCTTTCTGCTGCTGCTCTTAGCTGTTGCATCATAAAAAACGTGAGCAACTTAAAACCCCTTTCGAAATCATTTCACAGATGAGACGATCCTTTTGAATTTCTACACCTTCTTGTCATCTCTTTGCTACGTATTCAACTTTGTGTCGTCTGTCCATTTTTCTTGGCAGGCTCCTAAACGTACTGAAACCAGCCCGTCCTGTTTTTAAAGATAACTAGTGTTTGGTACCTTATAAGGCAAAACAAGTTTATTTGAAGAACACATGTTATTTTCCAAGTACTTCACATTAGAAAAGATTATAGGAATAATAGAAAGAATACACATGTATTTATCATAAAAGCATGTTAATAAAATATTACATTTAAGATGGCTAAAATACTATTAAAAGATAAATCAAAGGCAGAAGAAAACAAAGGTTTAGCCTAGATTTAGGTTTAGTGTAGATTTAAATGTGGTCAGTGTTGGAGCACGTCAAAGATTTTCTGGAAGTTTGTTCCAACAATGTAGAGCATAATGACTACACGCTGCCTCATAAGCCTTTGTCTTTACTCTGGGAACGGTTAACAGACAGTTCCCTGATGACCTGAGGGGTCTAGAGAGTTCATACTGAGAGAGAGAATGAATAAGAGTTCTACTGAGAGAGAAGGTATGAGATGTAACTTGAAGCATTCAGTTATTTTTAGACAAGATGTAGTAACTTAAAATCGATTCTATGAGATCTAATTTCTTAGTTTTTGTTAGATCTTGAACATTAGCAACCTGAAAAGAGGACATTACAGAAGTCCAACCGACTGAAGATAAGTGTTGATTCATTTATTGAGATCACACCTGGACATGAATCCTCGAATTCTAGCTATTTTTAAAAGGTGATAATAGGCTAATTTTGTTATTAATTGAATGTGAAAATTCAGAGTTGAATCCATAATTTCCCCAAAAGGTTTAACTTGGCTTTAGTCTTAAGGGACAATGTGTCAAGGTAATTACTGACTGAAAGTCTCTTGGCGTTGGCACTAAAGAAAATGTTTTAGTTTTATCTTGATTTAGTTGCAGACAGTTTTTGTAAATCCAAACACTGATTTATTTATGGTACTGGCGCAGTGAGTCTATGGGACCATGCTGACTAGATGAGAGTTATATACATTTGGGTGTAATCTGCATCATTAAGATTGGGCTAATGGTAGCATATAAACATTGAATAAAATAGGCCCAAGATACAGCCTTGTGGAACTCGTCATGTCATGCGTCTTCTATCATTGCCATTAACGACAGATTTATATTCACCTTGCCGGCTGGAGAATTTGACCTGGCAAACTTTCATTCACTGGTCTAACATTTTACCGTTACACTACCTGCTGCCCCAAAATCTTCATTTACACAAATTACCTCATACAAAAGCTGATAGAACAACCTCATTAATTGTCAAATAAATTCAAAAGACCAAAAAGAAATGACTGTGTATTAACAAAAGAAAACACAAACATTAACTCGCAAAACACACCAATTATGTCTAAAAAAACAACTCTTAAAAGACACTGTGCACGCACTCATAGCCTTCCGTCATCATCCAATAAAACAGCCAAAGAAGTCACTTCAACATTCTCGTACAATCAGCACATTGACAATATGGAAATCGTTGGAATGGAATGGGATCAGAGGCCCTGTGTGAAACCTATAGCCACAGCCTGGTTGCCAAGTAACCACATTGTGAGAGTCTTTGTGAGTGAGGTCACACCAGGATATCCTGTTACAGGCCTTGCAAACATATTACAACCCTGGGGAAGGAAGAGCCAGGCATGCAGACACTAACCTGGGGCCTCTATCCTCGCTGACAAATTGATTACCGGGCTGGCTGACTGGTTGGCTGGCTGGCCGACAGAGATGAGTGCCTGCTTTTGTATGTGTGTGTGTGTGTGTGTGTGTGTGTGTGTGTGTGTGTGTGTGTGTGCGTGCGTGCGTGCACATCTCTAACCGCTCAAAGTTGATGCTGTGGTCTGTCAAGTCGCTCTTCAGAGAGTCCAGTTCACTCTGCAGGAAGGCTATGTTGGTGTGAGACTGCATCAGCTCCTGCTTTAACCGCTGGTTCTCCTAAAGAGAGACAAAGAGAGAATGCCACCTTGCCCTAGACACAATCGCACAATACCTGACTACTGAAACTGACCCAAAATCAGGCAGACTATGTATAGACAAAAGGGCCACCATAAGCCAACCTGGCCATTGAACTCAAGAGAAGAGTTCATAATGACCACAAAATGAGGTGGAACCAGAGATGTGCTTGGTAAAGCTCCTGTCAAAGGTTTGACCAAATTAAAGACCATACAGACTCAGAAAGAATTTGAAAAAGAGAACATTGATCAATTCCCACATTGGTTAGGTGAAACACCGCAATATTCAATCTAAGCAGTAGAATTTGTGACCAGTTGTCATAAGAAAAGAGCAATTAGTTAAAAAAACTATATTAATCTCTATACATTGCAGTGCGTTTTAACTTTTCAAACTCATGTCAGCGGATGTTTATCCTTGAATGTGGTTTCTGTTATAATTTACATTGCCAACAAGCTCTGCAAGACACAGAGAATATTATACTCACAGACACCCTAGACTCACAGACACCCTAGACTCACAGACACCCTAGACTCACAGACACCCTAGACTCACAGACATAAGCCTTCTGAAGCTGGCTTTGTGAGGCTAATGGAACAGAGAAGCAAATCACAATTGTTTCGAACTAGAAGTTCATACAAAACTCTGATGATCGTCCTCATGCTTTTCTGAATGGACAGTCACTTCAAACCATACTTTTTCTGACTTTAAAACCTGTTAATAATGACTTAACTGACTTGTAACAGATAGTCATAGGAAAAATAAACTAAATGAAAAAGTAAATATGGAAAATGTATTAGATATATTTTTTAACAAGCGGGGTTGTGAAAACATTTGGTGTATAAAAATAAGTATGGGGAATCCCTGGACAACCTGGGAGACCCATCTCACCAGAGACATCTCGTTTATCTTCCTCTTCAGTGTTGAAGACTCATCTTTCATGTTGATGTTGTTGTACTGTTCTTCAATCTGATGATGGAAAACACATCCAATCAACGTCTTCAGAAGCACAGAATCCACCATCAATTCTTCTCTACTTTCTTGTTAATATTTTTATTTGCTATTTTATTTAAAATTTGAATGACAATTGTTTTCAATAATATCCTATTGCATTTGAATGGTACCCAATGATAAAATAAATTTTAAAAACGTTTGTAAACATATTCAGAAATGTCTTTGAAAACATAATTTGCCATTTTATTTATACTTAATTTTTATTTGAAATCCTATTAGCATCTGTATTATTTATAACTTCCCATCCTATGAAGTTATAAAATGGCTGTCAGTGGCGGTATTCTGACCTCAGAAGCAATTATTTTAAAGATATACAATGGTAAATAAGGTACCACTCCAAACTCACAAACTTCATCTTCTGGATCTTGTGCTGCAATTCACACACCTCCGACTCATAGTGTCTCTTCAGTTCGCTCAGTGCTGCCTCGGCTCGCTTGGCCTCCTGATGACAGAACCGCGGAACAGCGGTTAGGTAACATGAACCAAGACCAGACACAGCAATGGAGGCTAACACCCCCAGGGCCAGTTAGAGCATCTGACCAGTAACCAATGTTGTTCTGTCCCTGGACAAAACAATGTTACCCCAGGATACCAGTTTGGAGGGGTTTGGTTAAAAACAATTCACATTTCGATTGGACCTTATGTTCGGTTGACAACAAAGGTGAATACTATAATTTCTGTTTACTTATACTGCCAACATACAGCGGCATACTTCCAAAAGCCACCATGACTATCGGGCACTTTGAGTGTGTCGGCATGCGCGCGCGCGCAAAGTGTGTTCGTGTGTGCGTGCATGCATGCACGTCTGTGTGTGTTTGTACGTATTAGCGGTAGCGGAGTGCTATTTTAGGGGAACATAGACATGTGTACACGCATCTGTGTTTGATCTTGAATTACATCACTTCTCCGTGTTCCACTGATTAGAGTGTGTGTGCGTTTGTTAAGAAGGACACGAGTGTGTGTGTGTGTGTGTGCTTATAGTTCAGTTCTATCACATCTCTATGTTCCCCTGATTAGAAGAATGGGTGATCTATTATAGAACCACGGGTATGGGGTGGGCAGGGTTTGTGACATGAGCACGTCCAGGAAATATTTAAAACAGGGAGATTCAGGAAACAAAGTTTTCTGCATGCAATACCACATTATCTCTGTACCAACACCGCTTGTTCAAAAGAGCTTAATTTACAAACCGTATAATAGTAGCTGAAAGTGATGATTTAAGCTCAAGAGACTTATGTCATGGGCTTGGGTATACAGGATGTCATTCATTTTATAGAAAAATAATAATAATTGCAATCGCAGTGTCCTTTCTCCTGCTGACTGACTGTAACAGACAGTAACAGACTATTACAGACTTTAACTGGGACAGTGGCACTTCCTGCTGCTTCCTCTCTGTGTGTGTGTAGGGCGAGACTCTAAGTCCAGTCAGAGGAGTATAGGTGTGGGTGTCTTTCTGCGATAAAAAAAGCAAACAGCAGCTGCACAACAAACATGTGACGTAGCTCACTTATATTATATACATAGCTACACATACAGAAAATGGGAGATGCAACTTTCCCCCCCCCCAGATGGGATTAGAGATAATGTTTGTATTCCAGGAAACTAAGTGCTCATGTACAATATAGTATGTATGTTGATGGAGATTCCAGGAATATCTCTGTTTGACCGGATTGGGGAAAGCTAGACAGGAACTTTTAGGAGACGAGAAGAAGAGGGTGTGCTACAACACAAATACAATAGAGTACATTATTTTTATATATTGTTATACTTCCAAACATTTTATAAAATTATTTATTAGACAGGAAGGTGCAGAAAGATGTAGGAGTGAGTTTCTCCTGAAAGAGCAGCAGGACAGATTCCAACAAACGGCGCAGCCGGACAGATTCCAACAAACGGCGCAGCGGGACAGATTCCAACAAACGGCGCAGCGGGACAGATTCCAACA